>SZWC01000320.1:29810-66236 GCA_023375785.1 Penium margaritaceum | reverse complement strand
TGTGTAAGTGCGTGTAAGTGCGTGTAAGTGTGTGTAAGTGCGTGTAAGTGTGTGTAAGTTTGTGTAAGTGTGTGTAAGTGCGTGTAAGTGCGTATAAGTGCATGTAAGTGCGTATACGTTCGTGCAAGTGTGTGTAAGTGTGTGTAAGTGTATGGAAGTGCGTGTAAGTTTGTGTAAGTGTGTGTAAGTGTGTATAAGTTCGTGTAAGTGCGTATAAGTGTGTGAAAGTGCTTGTAAGTGCGTGTGCGTACGTGTAAGTATGTGTAAGTGCGTGTATGTGCGTGTATGTACGTGTAAGTTCGTGTAAGTATGTGTAAGAGCATGTAAGTACGTGTAAGTTTGTGTTAGTGCGTGTAAGTGCGTGTAAATGCGTGTAAGTGTGTGTAAGTGCTTGAAAGTGCTTGTAAGTGTGTGAAAGCACGTGTAAGTTCCTGTACGTTCGTGTTAGTGTGTGTAAGTGCGTGTAAGTACGTGTAAGTCCATGTAAGTGCGAGTAAGAGCGTGTAAGTGTGTGTAAGTGCGTGCAAGTTCGTGTAAGTGCGTGTAAGTGTGTATAAGTGCGTAGACGTGCATGTAAGTGCGTGTAAGTACGTGTAAGTATGTGTAAGTGCGTGTAAGTGTGTGTAAGTGTGTGGAAGAGTGTGTAAGGATGTATAAGTTCATGGAAGTGCGTGTTAGTGTGTGCAAGTACGTGTAAGTTTGTACAAGTGCGTGTAAGTATGTGTTAGTATGTGTAAGTGCGTGTAAGTGCGTGTAAGTGTGTGTAAGTGCATGTAAGTGAGTGTAAGTGTGTGTAAGTACGAATAAGTGTGTGTTAGTGCGTGTAAGTGTGTGTAAGTGTGTGTAAGTGCGTGTAAGTATGTATAAGTGTATAAAAGTGTGTGTAAGTTTATGTAAGTACGTGTAAGTATGTCTTAGTGCGTGTAAGTGTGTGTAAGTGCATGTAAGTGCGTGGAAGTTCATGTAAGTGCGTGTAAGTGCGTGTAACAGTATGTAAGTGCGTGTAGGTGCGTATAAGTGCGTCTAAGTGCGTGTAAGAACGTGTAAGTGCGTGTACGTGCGTGTGTGTGTAAGTGTGTGTAAGTACGTGTTAGTGCGTGTAAGTGCGTGTAAGTGCGCGTAAATGCGTGTAGGTACGTGTATGTGCGTGAAAGTTCTTGGAAGTGCGTGTAAGTATGTGTAAGTATGTGTTAGTATGTGTAAGTGCGTGTAAGTGTGTGTAAGTGTGTGTAAGTGTATGTAAGCGCGTGTAGGTTTGTGTAAGTGCGTGTAAGTACGTGTAAGTGCGTGTAAGTGTGTGTAAGTGTGTGTAAGTGCGTGTAAGTACGTGTAAGTGTGTGTAAGTGTGTGTAAGTGCATGTATGTTTGTATAAGTGCGTGTAAGTGCGTATAAGTTTTTGTAAGTGCATGTAAGTGCGTGTAAGTGCATGTAAGTGTGTGTAAGTGTGTGTATGTGCGTGTATGTGCTTGTAAGTTTGTGTAAGTACGTGTAAGTGCATGTAAGTGCGTGTAAATACGTGTAAGTGTGTGTAAGTACGTGTAAGTTCGTGTAAGTGCATGTAAGTGCGTGTAAGTATGTGTAAGTTTGTGTAAGTACGTGTAAGTGCGTGTAAGTGTGTGTACGTCTGTGTAATTTTGTGTAAGTACGTGTAAGTTTGTGTAAGTGCGTGTAAGTACGTGTAAGTGCGTGTAAGCGCGTGTAAGTATGTGTAAGTGCGTGTAAGTGCGTGTTACTTTGTGTAAGTGTGTGTAAGTGTGTGTAAGTGCGTGTAAGTGCATGTAAGTACGTGTAAGTCTGTGTAAGTGCGTGTAAGTGCGTATAAGTGCATATACGTGCGTGTAAGTTCGTGTAAATACGTGTAAGTGGGTATAAGTTCGTGTAAGTGCGTGTAAGTGCGTGAAAGTGCTTGTAAGTGCGTGTAAGTGCGTGTAAGTACGTGTAAGTTCGTGTATGTGCCTGTATGTGCGTGTAAGTTTGTGTAAGTGCGTATAAGTGCGTGTAAATATGTGTAAGTTTGTGTAAGTGCGTGTAAGTTCGTGTAAGTGCGTGTCAGTGTGTGTAAGTACGTGTAAGTTCATGTAAGTGCATGTAAGTGCGTGTAAGTGTGTGTAAGTCCGTGTACGTTTGTGTAAGTGTGTGTAAGTTCGTGTAATTACGTGTAAGTGTGTGTAAGTGCGTGTAAGTGCATGTAAGTGCGTGTAAGTGCGTGTAAGTACGTGTGAGTTAGTGTAAGTGTGTGTAAGTGTTTGTAAGTGCATGTAAGTGTGTGTAAGTGCGTGTAAGTGCGTGTAAGTTCATGTAAGTGTATGTAAGTGCATGTAAGTGTGTGTAAGTTCGTGTTAGTGCGTGTAAGTGCGTGTAGGTGTGTGTAAGTTCGTGTAAGTGCATGTATGTGTGTGTAATTGCGTGTAAGTGCATGTAAGTGCGTGTACGTTCATGTACATGCGTGTAAGTGCGTTTAAGTGCATGTAAGTGCGTGTAAGTGTGTGTAAGTGCATGTAAGTGCGTGTAAGTGTGTGTAAGTGTGGGTAAGTACGTGTAAGTGCGTATAGGTATGTGCAAGTGCGTGTAAGTACGAGAAGTGTGTGTAAGTGCGTGTAAGTGGGTGTAAGTGCGTGTCAGTTTGTTTAAGTGCGTGTAAGTGTGTGTTAGTTCGTGTAAGTTCGTGCAAGTGTGTGTAAGTGCGGGTAAGTGCGTATAAGTGTGTGTAAGTGTGTGTAAGTGCATGTAAGTGCGTGTAAGTGCACATAAGTGTATGTAAGTGCGTGTAAGTGTGTGTAAGTACGTGTAAGTTAGTGTAAATGTGTGTAAGTGCGTGTAAGTATGTGTAAGTACGTGTGAGTGTGTGTTAGTCGAGTAAGTTTGTGTAAGTGCGTATATGTTGGTGTAAATACGTGTAAGTGTGTGTAAGTGCGTGTAAGTTCGTGTAAGTGCGTGTAAGTGTGTATACGTTCGGGCAAGAGCGTGTAAGTGTGTGTAAGTTTGTGTAAGTATGTGTATGTGCATGTAAGTACGTGTAAGTTCGCGTAAGTACGTGTAAGTGTGTGTTAATGTGTGTAAGTGCGTGTAAGTGCGTCTAAGTACGTTAAAGTGTGTGTAAGTTCCTGTAAGTTTGTGTTAGTGCGTGTAAGTGTGTGTAAGTGCGTGTAAGTCCGTGTAAGTGCGCGTAGGTGCGTGTAAGTGCGTGTAAGTGCGTGTTAGTTTGTGTAAGTGCGTGCAAGTGCATGTAAGTGCGTGTAAGTACGTATAAGTGCGTTTAAGTGCGTGTAAGTGTGTGTAAGTATGCGCAAGAGCATGTAAGTACGTGTAAGTTCATGGAAGTGCGTGTTAGTGCGTGCAAGTGCGAGTAAGTGTGTGTAAGTGTGTGTAAGTGTGTGTAAGTGTGTGTAAGTGCGTGTAAGTGCGTGTAAGTACATCTAAGTGAGTGTAAGTGCGTCTAAGTGCGAATAAGTGCGTGTAAGTGTGTGTAAGTGCGTCAAAGTGCGTGTAAGTATGTGTAAGTGGATGCAAGTGTGTGTAAGTGCGTGTAAGTACGTATAAGTGCATGTAAGTGCGTGTAAGTGTGTGTAAGTGCGTGTAAGTGTGTATAAGTACGTGTAAGTGTGTGGAAGTGCATGTAAGTACGTGTGAGTGCGTGTAAGTGCGTGTAAGTGCATGTACGTGCGTGTAAGTGTGTGTAAGTGCGTATAAGTGTGTATAAGTACGTGTAAGTGTGTGGAAGTGCATGTAAGTACGTGTGAGTGCGTGTAAGTGCGTGTAAGTGCATGTACGTGCGTGTAAGTGTGTGTAAGTGCGTATAAGTGTGTATAAGTACGTGTAAGTGTGTGGAAGTGCATGTAAGTACGTGTGAGTGCGTGTAAGTGCGTGTAAGTGCATGTACGTGCGTGTAAGTGTGTGTAAGTGCGTATAAGTGTGTATAAGTACGTGTAAGTGTGTGGAAGTGCATGTAAGTACGTGTGAATGCGTGTAAGTGCGTGTAAGTACATGTAGGTGCGTGTAAGTGCGTGTAAGTGCGTGTAAGTGCGTGTAAGTGCGTGTAAGTGCGTGTAAGTGTGTGTAAGTGCATTTATGTGCGTGTTAGTGCGTGTAAGTGCGTGTAAGTGCGTGTAAATACATGTAAGTGTGTGTTAGTTTGTGTAAGTGCGTGTAAGTACGTATAAGTACATGTAAGTGCGTGTAAGTGTGTGTAAGTGTGTGTAAGTGCGTGTAGGTATGTGTAAGTGTGTGTAAGTACGCATAAGTGTGTGTAAGTACGTGTAAGTGCGTGTAAGTGTGTGCAAGTGTGTATTAGTGCATGTAAGTGCGTGTAAGTGCATGTAAATGCGTGTAAGTTCGTGTAAGTGTGTGTAAGTATGTGTAAGTGCGTATTTCTGCATGTAAATGCGTGTAAGTACGTGTAAGTGTGTGTAAGTACATGTAAGTATGTGTAAGTTTGTGTAAGTGCGTGTAAGTGTGTGTAAGTGTGTTTAAATGCGTGTAAGTGCATGTAAGTGCCTATAAGTGCGTGTAATTGCGTGTAAGTGCATGTAAGTGTATGTAAGTACGTGTAAGTATGTGTAAATACGTATAAGTGCGTGTAAGTATGTGTAATTGTGTGTCAGTGCGTGTCAGTGCGTGTAAGTGCTTGTAAGTTCGTGTAAGTGCGGGTAAGTGCGTGTAAGTGCGTGTAAGTACGTGTAAGTGTGTGCAAGTTTGTGTAAGTTCATATAAGCACGTGTAAGTGCGTGTAAGTGTGCGTAAGTGCATGTAAGTACGTGTACGTGCGTGTAAGTGCGTGTAAGTGCGTGTAGGTGCGTGTAAGTTCGTGTAAGTGCGTGTAAGTGAGTGTAAGTGCGTGTGAGTGGGAATAAGTGTGTGTTAGTGTGCGTAAGTGTGTGTAAGTACGTCTAAGTGCGTGTAAGTGTGTGTAACTACATGTAAGTGTGTGTAATTACGTGTAAGTGTGTATGAATGCATGTAAGTGCGTGTAAGTGCGTGTAACTGTGTGTAAGTACGTGGAAGTGCATGGAAGTGCATATAAGTGTGTATAAGTGCATATAAGTATGTTTGAGTACGTGTAGGTATGTGTAAGTGCGTGTAAGTGCGTGTAAGTGTGTGTAAGTACGTGTTAGTGTGTGTAAGTGTGTGTAAGTGCGTGTTAGTGTGTATAAGTGCGTGTAAGTGCGTGTAAATACGTGTAAGTGCGTGTAAGTTGTGTAAGTGTGTGTAAGTGCGTGTAAGTACCTGTAAGTACATGTAAGTGTGTATAAGTGTGTGTATGTACATGTAAGTACATGTAGGTACGTGTAAGTGCGTGTAAGTGTGTGTAAGTATGTGTAAGTGTTTGTAAGTGCGTGTAAGTGTGTGCAAGTGCATGGTAGTGCGTGTAAGTATGTGTAAGTGCGTGTAAGTGCGTGTAAGTATGTGTAAGTGTGTGTAAGTATGTGTAAGTGTGTGTTAGTGTGTGTAAATGCGTGTAAGTGTGTGTAATTGCGTGTAAGTGCATGTAAGTACGTTTAAGTTTGTGTAAGTGCGTGTAAGTGTGTGTAAGTGCGTGTAAGTAGGTGTAAATGCATGTAAGTGCGTGTAAGTGCGTGTAAGTACGTGTAAGTGCGTGTAAGTGCGTGTAAGTACGTGTAAGTGCGTGTAAGTGTGTGTAAGTGCGTGTAAGTGCATGTAAGTATGTGTCAGTGCGTGTCACTGCGTGTAAGTACTTGTAAGTTTGTGTAAGTACGGATAAGTGCGTGTAAGTGCGTGTAAGTGCGTGATAGTGCGTGTAAGTACGTACAAGTTCGTATAAGTTTGTGTAAGTGCGTGTTAGTGCGTGTAAGTGCGTATAAGTGCATGTAAGTGTGTGTACGTACGTGTAAGTACGTGTAGGTATGTGTAAGTTTGTGTAAGTGCGTGTAAGTGCGTGTAAGTGCGTTTAAGTGCATGTAAGTGCGTATACGTTTGTGTAAGTACGTGTAAGTGTGTATAAGTGTGTGTAAGTGCATGTAAGTGTGTGTAAGTGCATGTAAGTGCGTGTAAGTGGGTGTAAGTACGTGTAAGTGCGTGTAGGTATGTGTAAGTACGTGTAAGTGTGTGTAAGTGCGTGTAATTGCTTGTAAGTGCGTGTAAGTGTGTGCAAGTGCGTGTAAGTACGTGTTATTGTGTGTAAGTGCGTGTAAGTACATGTAAATGCGTGTAAGTGCATGTGAGTTTGTGTAAGTACGTGTAATTATGTATCAGTGCATGTTAGTACGCATAAGTGTGTGTAAGTGTGTGTAAGTGTGTGTAAGTTTGTGTAAGTACATCTAAGTTCATGTATGTATGTGTAAGTGCTTCTAAAAGCATGTAAGTGCGTGTAAGTTTGTGTAAGTGCGTGTAAGTGCGTGGAAGTGTGTGTAAGTTTGTGTAAGTGCATGTACGTGCATGTTAGTGTGTGTAAGTGTGTGTGAGTACGTGTAAGTTCGTGTACGTGCGTGTAAGTGCGTGTAAGTACGTGTAAGTGCGTGTAAGTGGGTGTAAGTGGGTGTAAGTGCATGTTAATGTGTGTAAGTGTGTGTAAGTGCGTGTAAGTGTGTGCAAGTATGTGTAAGTGCGAGAAGTGCGTATAAGTGCGTGTAAGTGCGTGTAAGTGCGTGTAAGTGCGTGGTAGTTCGTTTAAGTGTGTGTAAGTGTATGTAAGTACATGTAAGTTCGTGTAAGTGTGTATGAGTACGTGTAAGTGTGTGTAAGTGCGTGTAAGTACGTGTAAGTGCGTGTAAGTACGTGTGAGTGTGTGTAAGTGTGTGTAAGTACGTATAATTGCGTGTAAGTGCGTGTAAGTTAGTGTAAATGCGTGTAAGTACGTGTAAGTATGTGTAAGTGTGTGTAAGTGTGTGTTAGTCGAGTAAGTTCGTGCAAGTGCGTGTAAGTGCGTGAAAGTTCGTGTAAATGCGTGTAAGTGTGCGTAAGTATGTATACGTTCGTGTAAGTCTGTGTAAGTGTGTGTAAGTTCTTGTAAGTGCGTGCAAGTGCGTGTAAGTTCATATAAGTGTGTGTAAGTGCATGTAAGTGCGTGTAAGTTCGTGTAAGTGCGTGAGGTCCAAACGGGACGGCCGAGGCGAGTGGAGGAGCGAAGGGGCCAGCGGCAGGAACAACAAGAGCAGCCAGGGCAGCCAGAGCAGCAGCAGCCAGGCAGTGGGGAAACAACCCTGAGGGCGCCCGCCGCCGTCCCGCGGAAGGGTGCACCCATGAGCCCCGCGAACTAGCCACCTACACAGGCCCCTGCTTGTGGTGCGGGGAAAACTTTCCTGGAGGGTCACTCATGAATGTTGTTTGCCGCCTCTGCGGCCAACCGGCACACTAGGGGCTGGAAAAGAGCTGCATTGGGCTAAACCGTACTTGTGTGAAGTGCATCACTGAGGCTCGGGAAGAGGGAGCAGAGAGGGAGACGGCAGAGGATGACGCTCTTGTGCCAAAGGGTGATGCTCTAGTGCCAGAGTGTGACGCTTTAGTGCCAAAGTGTGAAGCTCTAGTGCCAAAGTGTGAAGCTCTAGTGCCAAAGTGTGACTCTCTAGTGCCAAAGTGTGAAGGTCTAGTGCCAACGTTTGATGCTCTAGTGCCAAAGTGTGACACTCTAGTGCCAAAGTGTGACGCTCTAGTATCAATGTGGGACGCTCTAGTGCCAAAGTGGGACGCTATAGTGCCAACGTATGACGCTCTAGTGCCAAAGTGCAAAGCTCTAGTGCCAAAGTGTGACACTCTAGTGCCAAAGTGTGATGCTCTAGTGCCAAAGTGTGAAGCTCTAGTGTGGAAGTGTGAAGCTCTAGTGCCAATGTGTGAAGATCTACTGCCAAAGTGTGACGCTCTAGTACCAAAGTGTGATGCTCTAGTGCCAAAGTGTAAAGCTCTAATGCCAAAGTGTAACGCTCTAGTGCCAGAGTGTGACGCTCTAGTACCAAAGTGGGATGCTCTAGTGCCAAAGTGTGACACAATAGTGCCAAGGTGCGAAGCTCTAGTGCCAAAGTGTCATGCTCTAGTGCCAAAGTGTGACACTCTAATGCCAAAGTGTGAAGCTCTAGTGCCAAAGTGTTACGCTCTAGTGCAAAAGTGTGACGCTCTAGTACCAAAGTGTGATGCTCTAGCGCAAAAGTGTGAGGCTCTAGAGCCAAAGTGTGATACTCTAGTGCCAAGGTGTGATGCTCTAGTGCCAAAGTGTGACGCTCTAGTACCAAAGTAAAAAGCTCTAGTGCCAAAGTGGCATGCTCTAGTGCCAAAGTGTGGCGATCTAGTGCCGAAGTGTGACATTGCAGTACCAAGGTATGGAGCTCTTGTGCCAAAATTTGAAGCTCTAGTGCCAAAGTGTGAAGCTCTATTGCCAAAGTGTAAAGCTCTAGTGCCAAAGCGTGGAGCTCTCGTGCCAAAGTGTGACACTCTAGTGCCACAGTGTGAAACTCTAGTGCCAAAGTGGTACGCTCTAGTGCCAAAATGTGAAGCTCTTGTACCAAAGTGTGACGCTCTAGGGCCGAAGTTTGTCGCTCTAGTGCCAAAGTGTGAAGCTGTAGTGCCAACGTTTGACGCTCTAGTGCCAGAGTGTGACACTCTAGTGCAAACGTGTGACTCTCTAGTCCCAAAGTGTGATGCTCTAGTGCCAAAGTGTGACGCTCTAGTGCCAAAGTGTAAAGCTCTAGTGCCTAAGTGTGACGTTGTGGTGCCAACGTGTGATGCTCTAGTGCCCAAGTGTGACGCTCTAGTTCCAAAGTGTGACGCTCTAGTGCCAAAGTGTGACGCTCTAGTGCCAAATTGTGATGCTATAGTGCCAAAGTGTGACGCTCTAGTGCCAAAATGTGGAGCTCTAGTACCAAAGTATGAAGCTCTAGTGCCATAGTGTGATGCTCTACTACCAAAGTGTGACACTCTAGTGCCAAAGTGTGACGCTCTAGTGCCAAGGAGTAACGCTCTAGTGCCCAAGTGTGAAGCTCTAGTGCCAACGTGTGACGCTCTAGTTCCAAAGTGTGACGCTCTAGTGTCAGAGTGTGACGCTCTAGTGCCAATGTGTGGAGCTCCTGTGCCAAAGTGTGACGCTTTAGTGCCAAGGTGTGAAGCGCTAGTGCCAAAGTTTGATGCTCTAGTGCCAAAGTGTGATGATCTAGTGCCAAAGTGTGAAGCTCAAGTGCCAAAGTGTGAAGCTCTAGTGCCAAGTTGTGATGCTCTAGTGCCAAAGTGTGATGCTCTAGTGCCAAAGTGTGATGCTCTAGTGCCAAAGTGTGACGCTCTAGTGCCAAAGTGTGACGCTCTAGTGCAAAATTGTGAGGCTCTAGTCCAAAGGTTCGAAACTCTAGTGTCAAAGTGTGATGCTCTAGTGCCAAAGTGTGACGCTCTCGTGCCAAAGTGTGATGCTCTAGTGCCAAATTCTGACGTTTTAGTGCCAAAGTGTGAAGCTCTAGTGCCAATGTGTGATGCTCTAGTGCCAAAGTGTGAATCTCTAGTGCCAAAGTGTGACGCTCCAGTGCCAAAGTGTGACGCACTAGTACCAAAGTGTGACGCTCTAGTGCCAAAGTGTGACGCTCTAGTGACAAAGTGTGATGCTATAGTGCCAAAGTGTGATGCTCTAGTGCCAATCTTTGGAGCTCTAGTACCAAAGTGTGACGCTCTAGTGCCGAAGTATGACACTCTAGTGCCAAAGTGTGACGCTCTAGTTCCAAACTGTGGAGCTCTATTTCCAAAGGGTGACGCTCTAGTGCCAAAGTGTGACGCTCTAGTGTGAAATTATGATGCTCTAGTGCCAAAGTGTGACGCTCTAGTGCCAAAATGTGATGCTCTAGTGCCAAAGTGGGACGCTCTAGTGCCAAAGTGTGATGGCTCTATTGCCAAAGTGTGAAGGTCTATTGCCAAAGTGTGACACTATTGTCAGGAACAGATTCCGACAACAACACTCCCTCGGACTGAGGGTAAGGACTAAAAGGGAAAACCTCGGAATAATACTCCAAGACAACCAGCTCAAATGTCCGAAGTACTACTTCTCGCCCAACAGTCATAAGCGAAACTGCACGAAACCAGATGAAGATTCAACGACCATTGGACAATGAGCGAAACATGTCCGGCTAGCATTAAAAAAGCCGTTTTGTCCTGTTCTGTATTTTATATACAGAGGATGTTTAGTCCCTCCTAGTTTAACGAGAACAGTTTTCCCATCCTGTTCCCCATAGGTTCCGCGGCTTCGCCGCCGTGTCCTCGCTCTGCTCGCACCTTGCCCATCCTACCTTTGCGAGCCACTCCCAGATTGCAGCTCTTCGCTCAGTTTCTCTCGCTCATTCGCTCAGCACTTTCTGACCCATCACTCACCTCGCTCTCGCTTTCTCTCACCATTTCCTGTCTACCTTGCATCTTCGGTGTCTCGTCCTTCCGCAAGCTCTGCGACTAACTCCTCCGGGCCACTCTCACTTCCATCACTTCGCTGACGTACTCATGCATGTTCCGTTGCTTCTGCCTATTTCTGCTTTTGCCGTCTCCACTCTTGCATTCTTGTGACATGGTATCAGAGCATCAAGTAACATCACCTGGTGCCCCGTGACCCTGTCATTGCTTCACCGCCGCCATCGGCTCACTCTCTATCCAGGATTCATCTACCGTCGCCGCCATGGCTTCGCGCCTCCAAGTTTGTCAGCAGCTGACGCCAGCAGTCTCACTCTGTTTTCTCCTCAAGCTGAACAAATCTCCTGTCATCCTGATCAATTCCTGTACCCAAATCCGCACCCGTGGCCCACATTCAATGACACGACATTGATATCAGCCACAAGAAGCTCTCGAGTCGCTACCTGCCGCCATCTTCCTGGAAGTTTTCTACCGCCCACCATCTGCCGCTTTTCACCATCCCAGTCTCCTCAAGTTCTTCCGCCTTCCTTATCCTCTTCATCTGTCTCATCTTCTTGCTCAGCTCCATCCACCTCAGCTTCCTTGTATCCACCGCCCCAAGCCGCGTCCTCGTACCACTTTCTCACGTCGTCAGCAGCAGCAGATTTCCATCCGTCGTCAGGACATCGGACACCACCAGTCTTCCTGCTCCTTTTGCGAACCAACTAGGGAACAAGCCGTCACTCTCCTGACATCAGCGGACCAGCGTTACTGCTTAACTCACGACTCCCTCTGCTTCAGTCGACTTCCTCTCGCTGCCAGGATATCGGACACCACCAGTCTTCTTGCTCACACTTCGCACCAATTGAGGAACAATCCGTCACTCTCCTGACAGTAGAGCAGTTGATTGCCTCACCTACGCCTACTGCCGCCTCCCTCGCTTCTCGTTCATCCACCTCCTGCTGTCACTGCTTCGTCAACTTCATATCGCGTCACCCTCTGCCTCCACACTTCCTCCTCATTTCCCATCAGCATCCATCAGCCTACCTTCGCATCAGCCTCATATCAGCTTTCTCTGACTCCTCCGAACCTCTTCCCATCAGCTTCCACTTCATCGTCATCAGCATTGCCTCACAACGCACGTGATTTTACCCCTGCGCCCACTCAGTCATCGATCGCTCCTCCGTCATCATCCGCCTTCATCATCTGCTCAGCACAAGGATCCGCCCGGTCGCATCGCCTGTTTCGCGACAACCTGCGTCCACACCGAAGCTTTTGCAGCGCACGTGGTTTCGCCCCTGCGCCCACTTCCTCGTTATCAGCTTCCACCTTCATCATTCACAACCATCAGCATCTACTGCCAGCACAAGGACCTGCACGAGCTAGCTGCCCGTTTCGCAGCAGCCTGCACCCACGCCGGTAGCAGATTTCTCACGACGCGTTGGCCTATGCCTTCCCCTTGCCGCATTATACTCCCCTACGAACATCAGCAGCGCACATGGTTTCACCCCTGCGCCCACTCAACCATCCATCGCTTCTCCATCATCATCCGCTTTCATCATCTGCTCGGCAAATGGATCCGCCCGGTCGCATTGCCCGATTTGCAATGACCTGCGCCCACGCCGCACCTTCCGCAGTGCACGCGGCTCCCCCCTGCGCCCACTACGTCATCACATCATCTTTCGCTTGCGCATCATTCTCCGTTCGGTATACGGATCCATCCGGTCGCTTTGCCTGCTTCACGATGACGTGCGGCCACACCGAACCTTCCGTAGTGCACGTGGTTTCACCCCTGCGTCCAGATTTCGTCATCATCCTCTGCCTCCTCCTCATGCGCAAAAGTTCCGCATCTGCTAACGGAAGGATCAGTACAAGATAAACCGTTGAATTCACAGCAACCTGCACTCATGCTAGCAGAAGCCCCTGCACAGCATCATATTCAGCAAATGGGAAATCCGTGGGCATACTGCCCCTTCTTGGCTAAAGATGGCCAAAACATCCTCATCTGGACACGTAACATTTGGACCACTGGCAAGCTGGTCTCCATTCAAGGATATGGCTTCTGTTATCTCTTCCAATGAAGTCTCGAGCATCTCCGTACTGCTCATACATCTCCCTCAAGGCTCAACACCGCAACCACCTCAGCATCGGAGTAACTGAAGACCATCATGCACCCCTCCTACCACATCCTCGTGGACGAAGCATGCAGTGCACCTGACCTCTGGTATAAGCTACAACAGGTAGCTTGGGAGCGTCACCACATCTCCTCCACCACATTCCTCGTGGCAGCACTACCTCCAATTCACTTGGGATAAGTTGTACTACCGATCACCAGGTCATGATCCTCTACATCCCACAAGAGAATACACCAATGTAGGAGCCTGGCAACGAGCGGCATACTCACAACTTAAGCCCTACCTACTACATGGGTTTGCCATCACCAATGGAATTCTGCATACCCAGAAGTATCTTGGGAAAATATGCAGCACCAGTGAGTTTAAAAAGAAAGCACAAAGCCATAAACAGGGACATGATGGAAGGGTTCAAAGAACTCATTAAACCTGAACGTCATGCCTTGTTAGAGAGGGAACCAAACAACATATCTGGAATGTGGAGGCAACTGATCAACCATTGCGGATGCCACATGCCACCTCGTCAAAACTACATCTATCAACAGCGAGCAACAATGACTGCTCAATCCGACAACACTCCCTCGGACTGAGGGCAAGGACTAAAAGGAAAAACCTCGGAATAATACTCCGAGAAAACCAGATCAAATGTCCGAAGTACTAATTCTCGCCCAACGGTCATGAGCGAAACTGCACGAAACCAGATGAAGATTCAACGACCGTTGGACAATAAGCGAATTGCGTCCGGCTAGCATCAAAGAAGTCGTTTTGTCCTGTTTTGTATTGTATATTCGGAGGAAGTTCATTCCCTCCTAGTTTAACCAGAAATGTTCTTCCCATCCTGTTCCCCTTTGGTTCCACGGCTTCGCCGCCGTTTCCACACTCTGCTCACACCTTGCCCATCTTGCGTTCGCCAGCCACTCCCAGATTGCAGTTCTTCGCTCAGTCAGTCTCGCTCCTTCGCTCAGCACTTCCCGACCCATCACTCACCTCGCTCTCGCTTTCTCTCACCAACTCCTATGTATCTCGCATCTTCAGTGTCTCTCCCTTCCACAAGCTCTGCGACTAACTCCTCGGGAACGCTCTCCCTTCCATCACTTCGCTGACGTACTCGAGCATGTTCAGTTGCTTCTGCCTGCTTCTTCTATTGCGGTCTCCACTTGCATTCTTGTGACAGCTCTAGTGCTGAATTCTGACGCTCTAATGCCAAAGTGTGACACTCTTGTGCCAAACTGTGAAGCTCTAGTGCCAAACTATGATGCTCTAGTGCCAAAGTGTGATGCTCTAGTGCCAAAGTGTGACGCTCTAGTGCCAAAGTGTGACACTCTTGTGCCAAACTGTGAAGCTCTAGTGCCAAACTATGATGCTCTAGTGCCAAAGTGTGATGCTCTAGTGCCAAAGTGTGACGCTCTAGTGCCAAAGTGGGACGCTCTAGTGCCAAAGTGTGAAGCTCTAGTGCCAAAGTGTGACGCTCTACTGCCAAAGTGTGACACTCTAGTGCCAAAGTGTGACACTCTAGTGCCAAAGTGTGACGCTCTAGTGCCAAAGTGTGACGCTCTTGTGCCAAAGTGAGACGCTCTGGTGCCAAAGTGTGAATCTCTAGTGCCAAATTGTGTTTCTATAGTGCCAAAGTGTGACGCTCTAGTGCCAAAGTGTGATTCTCTAGTACGGAAGTGTGAAGCTCTAGTGCCAAAGTGTGATGTTCTAGTGCCAAAGTGTGAATCTCTATTGCCAAAGTGTGACACTATACTGCCAAAGTGTGACGCTCTAGTGCCAAAGTGTGACGCTCTAGTGCCAAAGTGTGAAGCTCTAGTGCCAAAGGGTGACACTCTAGTGCCAAAGTGTGAATCTCTAGTGCCAAAGTGTGAAGCTCTAGTGCCAAAGTGTGATGCTCTAGTACCAAAGTGTCATGCTGTAGTGCCAAGGTGTGACGCTCTAGTGCCAAAGGGTGAAGCTCTAGTGTGAAAGTGTAATGCTCTAGTGCCGAAGTGTGACGCCCTAGTGCCAAAGTGTGACGCTCTAGTGCAAACGTGTGACGCTCTAGTACCAAAGTGGGAAGTTCTAGTGCCAATGTGTGAAGCTCTAGTGCAAAAGTATGACGCTCTTGTGCCAAAGTGTGAACCTCTGGTGCCGAAGTGTGACGCTCTGGTGCCAAAGTGCGACGCTCTAATGCCAAAGTGTGACTCTGGTGCCAAAGTGTAATGCTGTAATGCCAAATTGTGAAGCTCTAGTGCGAACGAGTGACACTCTTGTGGCAAAGTGTGACACTCTAGTGCCAAAGCGTGACGCTCTAGTGCCAAAGGTTGACGCTCTAGTGCCAAAGTGTGACGCTCTAGTGCTAAAATGTGATGCTCTAGTGCCGAAGTGTGACGCTCTAGAGCCAAAGTGTGACGCTCTAGTGCCAAAGTGTGACGCTCTAGTGCCAACGTGGGACGCTCTAGTGCCATAGTGTGGAGCTCTTGTGCCAAAGTGTGAAGCTCTAGTGCCAAAGTGTGAAGCTCTTATGCCAAAGTGTGACGCTTTAGTACCAATGTGTGACGCTATAGTACCAAAGTGTGACGCTCTAGTGCGGAAGTGTGATGCTGTACAGCCAAAGTGTGACGCTCTAGTGCCAAAGTGTGACGCTCTAGTACCAATGTGTGATGCTCTAGTGCCAAAGTGTGGAGTTGTAGTGCTAAAATATGAAGCTCAAGTGCCAAAGTATGAAGCTATAGCGCCAAAGTGTGACACTCTAGTGCCAAAGTATGAAGCTCTAGTGCCAAAGTGTGATGCTCTAGCGTCAAAGCTTGGCGCTCTAGTGCCAAAGTGTGAAGCTCTATTGCCAAAGTGTGATGCTCTAGTGCCAAAGTGTGACGCTCTAGTGCCAAAGTGTGACGCTCTAGTGCCAAAGTGTGACACACTAGTGCCAACGTGTGATGCTCTAGTGCCAATGTGTGATGCTCTAGTGCCAAAGTGTGAAGCTCTAGTGCCAAAGTGTGAAGCTCTAGTGCCGAAGTGTAATGCTCTAGTACCAACGTGTGACGCTCTAGTGCCAAATTGTGACACTCTAGTGCCAAAGGGTGAAGCTCTAGTGCCAAAGTGTAATGCTCTAGTGCCGAAGTGTGATGCCCTAGTGCCAAATTGTGACGCTCTAGTGCAAAAGTGTGACGCTCTAGTACCATAGTGGGAAGCTCTCGTGCCAACGTGTGAAGCTCTAGTGCAAACGTATGACGCTCTTGTGCCAAAGTGTGAACCTCTGGTGCCGAAGTGTGACGCTCTAGTGCCACAGTGCGACGCTCTAGTTCCAAAGTGTGACTCTGGTGCCAAAGTGTAACGCTCTAGTGCCAAAGTGTGAAGCTCTAGTGCCAAAGTTTGACACTCTTGTGGCAAAGTGTGATGCTCTAGTGCCAAAGCGTGACACTCTTGTGCCAAAGGTTGTCGCTCTAGTGCCAAAGTGTGACGCTCTAGTGCCAAATGTGACACTCTAGTGCCGAAGTGTGACGCTCTAGTGCAAAAGTGTGACGCTCTAGTGCCAAAGTGTGACACTCTCGTGCCAATGTGTGAAGCTCTAGTGCCAAAGTATGGAGCTCTTGTGCCAAAGTGTGAAGCTCTAGTGCCAAAGTGTGAAGCTCTAATGCCAAAGTGTGACGCTTTAGTGCCAATGTGTGACGCTCTAGTGCCAAAGTGTGACGCTGTAGTGCCAAAGTGTGATGCTCTCGTGCCAAAGTGTGGAGTTGTAGTACCAAAATATGAAGCTCAAGTGCCAAAGTGTGAAGCTCTAGTGCCAAAGTGTGACACTCTAGTGCCAAAGTGTGAAGCTCTAGTGCCAAAGTGTGACGTTCTAGTGTCAACGTTTGACGCTCTAGTGCCAAAGTGTGAAGCTATATTGCCAAAGTGTGATGCTCTAGCGCCAAAGTGTGACGCTCTAGTGCCAAAGAATGACACTCTAGTACCAAAATGTGACACACTGGTGCCAAAGTGTGACGCTCTAGTGCCAAAGTTTGACGCTCTAGTGCCATAGTGTGACACTCTAGTGCCAAAGTGTGGCGCTCTAGTGCCAATGTATGACGCTCTAGTTCCAAATAAAGATGCTCTAGTGCCAAAGTTTGACGCTCTAGTGCCAAAGTGTGACACTCTAGTGCCAAAGTGTGACACTCTTGTGCCAAAGTGTGAAGCGTTAGTGCCAAACTTTGACGCTCTAGTTCCAAAGTGTGATGCTCTAGTGCCGAAGTGTGACGCTCTAGTACCAAAGTGTGACGCTCTAGTATTAAAGTGTGACGCTCTAGGTCCAAAGTGTGGAGCTCTTGTGCCAAAGTGTGAAGCTCTACTGCCAAAGTGTGAAGCTCTAATGCCAAAGTGTGACGCTCTAGTGCCAATGTGTGATGCTCTAGTGACAATGTCTGATGCTCTAGTGCCAAAGTGTGATGCTCTAGTGCCAAAGTGTGACGCTCTAGTGCCGATGTGTGATGCTCTAGTGCCAAAGTGTGATGCTCTAGTGCCAAAGTGTGACACTCTAGTGCCAAACTGTTAAGCTCTAGTGCCAACGTGTGACACAATAGTGCCAAACTGTGATGCTCTAGTGCCACATTGTGACGCTCTAGTGCCATAGTGTGACACCCTAGTTCCAAAGTGTGACACTCTAGTGCCAAAGTGTGACGCTCTAGTTGCAAATTGTGATGCGCTAGTGCCAAAGTGTGACGCTCTAGTGCCAAAGTGTGACACTCTAGGGCCGAAGTGTGACGCTCTTGTGCCAAAGTGTGAAGCTCTAGTGCCAAACTCTGACGCTCTAGTGCCAAATTGTAACGCTCTAGTGGCAACGTATGACACTCTAGTGCCAAAGTGTGACGCTAGAGTGCCAAAGTGTGAAGCTCTAATACAAATGTGTGACATTCTAGTGCAAACGTGTGATGCTCTAGTGCCAAAGTCTGACGCTTTTCTATTGCCAAAGTGTGAAGCTCTAGTTCCAAACTGTGGAGCTCTAATTCCAAAGGGTGACGCTCTAGTGCCAAAGTGTGACGCTCTAGTGCGAACGTATGATGCTTTAGTGCCAAAGTGTGATGCTCTAGTGCCAAAGTGTGAAGCTCTCATGCCAAAGTGTGACGCTCTAGTGTCAACGTGTGACGCTCTAGTGCCAAGGTGTGAAGCCCTAGTGCCAAAGTGTGACGCTCTAGTGCCAAAATATGATGCTCTAGTGCCACAGTGTGATGCTCTAATATCAAAGTGTCAAGCTCTAGTGGCAAAGTGTGATATCTAGTGCCAAATTGTGATGTTCTAGGGCCAAAGTGTGAAGCTCTAGTGCCAATGTGTGACGCTCTAGAGCCAAAGTGTGAATTTTTAGTGCCAAAATGTAAAGCTCGAGTTCCAAAGTTTAACGCTCTAGTCCCAAAGTATGATGCTCTAGTGCCAAAGTGTGACGCTCCAGTGCCAAAGTGCTAAGCTCTAGTGGCAAATTCTGAAGCTCTAGTAACAAAGTGTGACGCTCTAGTGCCAAGGTTTGATGCTCTAGTGCCAAAGTGTGATGCTCTAGTGCCAAATTGTGTAGCTTTAGTGCCAATGTGTGACGCTCTAGTGCCAAAGTTTGACTCTCTAGTGCCAAAGTGTGACGCTCTATTGCTAAAGTGTGATGCTCTAGTGCCTAATTGTGATGATCTTGTGCCAAAAGTGTGACTCTCATGTGCCAACATGGGAGGCTCTAGTGCCAATGTGTGACGCTCTAGTGCCAAAGTGTGAGGCTATAGTGCCAAAGTGTGACACTCTGGTGCCAAAGTGTGATGATATGGTACCAAACTGTGACATTCTAGTGCCCAAGTGTGAAGCTGTTGTGCCAAAGTCTGACACTCTATTGCCAAAGTTTTACGCTCTTGTGCCAAAGTGTGACGCTTTAGTGCCAAAGTGTCATGCTCTAGTGCTAATTTGTGACTCTCTAGTGCCAAAGTGTGACACTCTAGTGCCAAAGTGTGACGCTCTAGTGCCAAAGTGTGACGTTCTAGTGCCATAGTGTGACGCTCTAGTGTCAAAGTGTGATGCTATAGTGCCAATGTGTGACGCTCTAGTGCCAAAGTGTGAAGCTCTAGTGCCAAAAGGTGATGGTATAGTGCCAAAGTGTGACACTCTAGAGCCAAATTGTGAAGCTCTAGTGCCAAAGTGTGAAGCTCTTGTTCCATAATTGTGACGCACTAGTGCCAATGTGTGAAGCTCTAGTGCAAATGTGTGACGCTCTAGTACCAATGTCTGACGCTCTAGTGCCAAAGTGTGATGCTCTAGTGCCAAATTGTGAAGCTCCAGTGCCAAAGTGTGACGCTCCAGTACCAAAGGGTGATGCTCTAGTGCCAAATTGTACCACTCTAGTGCCAAAGTGTGATGCTTTAGTGCCAAAGTGTGAAGCTATAGTGCCAAAGTGTGAAGCTATAGTGCCAAAGTGTGACGCTCTAGTGTTTAAGTGTGACGCAAGTACCAAAGTATGACGCTCTAGTGCCAAAGTGTGACGCTCTAGTGCCAAAGTGTGAAGCTATAGTGCCAAAGTGTGACGCTCTAGTGTTTAAGTGTGACGCAAGTACCAAAGTATGACGCTCTAGTGCCAAAGTGTGACGCTCTAGTGCCAAAGTGTGAAGCTCTCGTGCCAACATGTGACGCTCTAGTGCCAAAGTGTGATGCTCAAGTGCCAAAGTGTGAAGCTCTAGAGCCAAAGTGGGATGCTCTAGTGCCAAAGTGTGACACTCTAGTGCCAAAGTGTGAAGCTCTAGTGCCAAAGTGTGAAGCTCTATTGCAAAGTCTGACGCTCTAGTGCCAACGTGTCAAGCTCTAGTGCCAAAGTGTGAAGCCCTAGTACCAATGTGTGATGCTCTAGTGCCAAGGTGTGACGCTCTAGTGCCAAAGTGTGACGCTCTAGTGCAAAACTATGATGCTCTAGTGCCAAAGTGTGAAGCTCTCGTGCCAAAGTGTGACGCACTAGTGCCAAAGTGTGATGGTATAGTGCCAAAGTGTGATGCTATAGTGCCAACGTGTGTCGCTCTAGTGCCAAAGTGTGACGCTCTAGTACCAAAGTGTGACGCTCTCGTGCCAAGGTGTGAAGCTCTAGTGCCAAATTTTGACGCTCTAGTGCCAGAGTGTGATGCTCTAGTGCCAAAATGTGAAGCTCTAGTGCCAAAGTGTGACGCTCTAATGTCAAAGTGTCAAGCTCTAGTGCCAAAGTGTGACGCTCTAGTGCCAAAGTGTGACGCTCTAGTGCCAAAGTGTGAAGCTGTAGTGCCAAAGTGTGAAGCTCTAGTGCCTCAGCGTGACGCTCTAGTACAAAAGTGGAAGCTCTAGTGCCAAAGTATGACGCTCTAGTACCAAAGTGTGATGCTCTAGTGCCAACGTGTGACGCTCAAGTGCAAAAGTGGGAAGCTATAGTACCGAAGTGTGACAATCTAGTGCCAACGTGAAAAGCTCTTGTGCCAAACGTGTGAAGCTCTAGTGCCAAAATATGAAGCTCTAGTGCCCGAGTGTGATGCTCTAGTGCTCAATTGTGACCCTCTACTGCCAAAGCGTGACGCTCTCGTTCCAAAGTGTGACGATGTAGTGCCAAAGTGTCACGCTCTAGTGCAGAAGTGTGAAGTTCTATTGCCAAAGTGTCACTCTCTAGTGCCAAAGTGTGGAGCTCTATTGCCAAAGTATGACGCTCTAGTGCCAGAGTGTGATACTCTAGTGCCAAAGTGTGACGCTCTAGTGCCAAAGTGTGACACTCCAGTGCAAAAGTGTGACGCTCTAGTGCCAAAGTGTGACGCTTTAGTGCCAAAGTGTGGAAATCCAGGGCCAAAGTGTGATGCTCTAGTGCCAAAGTGTGACTCTCTAGTGCCATAATGTGACGATCTAGTGCCAAAGTGTGACACTCTAGTGCCAAAGCGTGACGCTCTAGTGCCAAAGTGTGAAGCTCTAGTGCCAAAGTGTGACACTCTTGTGCCAAAGTGGGATGCTCTAGTGCCAAAGTGTGACGCTCTAGTGCCAAAGTGTGACGCTCTAGTGCAAGTGTGTGATGCTCTAGTGCCTGTGACACTCTAGTGCCAAAGTGTGACGCTCTAGTGCCAAAGTGTGACGCACTAGTGCCAACGTGTGACGCATTAGTGCCAACGTGTGATGCTCTAGTGACAAAGTGTGACGCTCTAGTGCCAAAGTGTGAAGCTCTAGTGAAAAATTGTGAAGCTCTAGTGCCAAAGTGTGAAGCTATAGTTCCAAAGTGTAACGCTCTAGTGCCAAAGTGTTATGCTCTACTGCCAAAGTGTGACGCTCTAGTGCCAAAGCGTGAAGCTCTAGTGCCAAAGTCTGAAGCTCTAGTACCAAGGTGTGACGCTCTACTACCAACGTGTGACACTCTAGTTCCAAAGTGTGACGCTCTCTTGCCAAAGTGTGACGCTTAAGTGCCAAAGTGGGACGCTCTAGTGCCAACGAGTGACGCTCTGGTGCCAGAGTGTGACGCTCTAGTGCTCAAGTGTGACGCTCAAGTGCCAATGTGTGACGCTCTTGTGCCAGAGTGTGATGCTCTAGTGCCTTATTGTGAAGCTATAGTGCCAAAGTGTAACGCTCTCATGCCAAAGTGTGACGCTCTCGTGCCAAAGTGTTGTTACATATTGCCCCGTGCCATGCCCTGGAGTTGCTGTTTTCAGGGTGATGGCTCCAGATCCTTGTAAAATGCATGTTTGCATGCATGGATGGATGTTTCAGAGACTAGAGGACAGGCTGGACCAGCTGCAATTTGAATCGCAGCAATCGGCTAAGAATTGAGGGAGTTATGGTCCGTCAAAGTTGGGAGATGGTGCTGGCCGTCCGGGTTTGGACGGTAGACTTGGTACCGGCCGGAAAATTGATCCGGCGGTGACCAGTTCGACTCCTACCACGCACACCATGGCCGAAGCGCCCCTTGGGGGATGCTAGCAGCAATATCCCATGGTTCATTGGAGCCATGGGCGCTTCGGAATGGCGGTCTGATGCTTCATTGGGATCCCGGACGCTTCGGGCACCCGTCACTCACGCTAGCGCTCTGTCAGGGACAGAGACTCAATGATGCACTCCGAATCGCGTTTCGGACGCTACGGTGGTTCAAATCTCACGCGGTTTGGTGCGTTGGAACACTTGTGACTAGCACTATACATTTGCTGATGTGGTCCGTGTCCAGCAACCCAATCAAAAGTGATCCCCAGCCCTTCGAACTTTGGGTGTTGCTGACTTCCGTCAGAACTCTGCTCACATAGTGTGTGGCGACCAGAAAGCACACACTTCGTCTTAGACTACTGCCCAAAAGAGTTGTGAACCTCAGGACATGGTCAGGCCACGTTGGAACCACATTTCCATCAAAGGGTTATGGGCCCACGGGCCTGACCGGTCCCAAACGTTCGCGGCTTCCGCGGCGGACAGGAGGAGCGTCTCGGACAACCTCGCTGTCAACGTCTGACGACCCGGGTAACAGAAGCGCAACATGGCGCTGAGAACGGAGTCGCATCTGATCCAGAAGTATGCGGGTGGCCCTGGCTTTGGGCTGTGGAGGTGGCACTTTGAGATCTACCTCGCACACAAGGGGCTACTCGACGTGATGAAGGGCACGGAGGTTCTCGACGAGAAGATCGCGACAGACGAAGAGAAGCAGGCCTTCGCAAAGACAAATACCAAGGCGCTCATGCTCTTGCTGTCGTCTACTGCCGAGAACCAGTGGGGCTATTTCCAAGGCAGCACGCTGGCTGCCGAGGCATGGCAAAAGCTTTGCACCATCCACCAATCGACGTCGCTTGCAAACCGGATCTTCGCGATGAAGCGGCTTCTAACGGTGAGGATCGAGGAGGGCGAGGACATCCTCGCCGCCATGTAGCAGATTGAGTCGCTCGCCTCGCAATGCAACGATATGGGGTGGAAGGTGGACTCTCAACTACAGGCGATGGCTCTCCTCATGGCTCTACCTGACAGTTGGAGCCCCCTCATTACCGTCCTCGGTGGATGGGCGGAGGACAAGCTGACCAATGGCGCAGTCGCCGAGTATATCCGCAACGAGGCGCAACGTTGCAGTGGCAGCGAGGCCTCGTCGTCCTCATCGGCCCTGGTCACCAAAACGCACGGTGGCGGCAGTCGCGGCAGGGGAGGCGGCGGAAAGGGTGGCGGCAAGAAGGGCGTCAAGAAAGGTGTGTGCCACAATTGTGTCAAGGAGGGCCATTGGGCCTGCGAGTGCCCGCAGGAGGCGAAGACCGGCGGCAAGGACGCCAAAGGCAAGAAGGCGCTCCTCAACGGCACCACAAACCAGAACCTCAAAGGGGCCAACAGGCGGTGCCTGGATTCCGGCGCCGAGGAGCACACCCAAGTCGAGAAGGTGGGATTCGTCCGCTATTCCAAATCTGCCAAGTCTATGGTGGTCGCAAACGACAAAGTCGAGCCGGCGGCCGGCCAAGGAGACGTTGAGGTGGAGGTGGAGGTGAACGTTAAGAAGATGTTGCATGTCATCCATGATGTGCAACATGTCCCCGGCCTGGCTGACATCCTAAGTGTTTGTCGCTTGACGGATAAGGGATATGAGGTGCTCTTCCGCAGGAAAAGGCGCATATTGGGCATGGACGGCAACGGCGAATTCGTGCTAGAGGCAAAGCACGAGGGCGGTCTCTACATCATGGAGACAAAGGTGATCCCCGCAGCAGCAGACGCAGCAGATTCGCAAGAACGTGCTGCCAACTTGGCCAAAGGAGGGGGAGCTGATCTGGAGCTCTGGCACCGGCGGCTGGGGCATTCGTCGCCCGCAGTCGTGAAAGAGATGGCGAAGCATGACATGGTCCACGGCCTCGACATCACCGGTGCAGCAGACGTGGCAGCAGATGCAGCAGCGCACAAAAAGTGCGAGCCTTGCATTTTGGGCAAGGCGAGGCGCAAGCCGTTCAACGAGAACGTGGGGCGCGCCTAGGACCTGCTGGAGATCGTGCACAGTGATGTGTGTGGACCGTTCAAAAAGCCGTCAAAAGGCGGCGCACGGTACTTTGTCACCTTCATCAATGACTGCAGCAGAAAACTCTACGTGTACTTCATGCAGCGGAAGGGCATGGTGTTGGACCGGCTGATGGAGTACATCGCCGCGGTGGAGAGGCAGACTGATTGCAAGGTCAGCGCGCTACGCAGCGACAATGGCTGAGAGTACGTGGGCTGTGGTGGGTGGCTGAAGGAGCAGGGCATCAAGTGGGAGCACACAACTCCCTACTCGCCACAATCTCATGGTGTGGCGGAGCGAGCAAACCAGACGCTGCTGAACATGGTACGTACGATGCTCGTGGACGCGGGATTGCCGCGGAGCTTCTGGGCGGAAGCGGTGCGTACGGCAAGCTACACCATCAACCTGACCCCGACAGCGGTGCTGAAGGGGAAGAGCGGCTGGAAGACGCCGCAGGAGGTATGGAGCGGGCGCAAGCCAAGTGTGGCGCACCTGAAGATCTTCGGGTGCAAGGCGCACGCGATGGTGCAGGCGGCACAACGGCGCGATGGAAAACTGGATCCACGCGCCAAGCCGTGTCTCTTCCTTGGCTACGAGAGCGCGCTTAAGGCGTACCGGCTCTACGACGTGAGCAAGGAGGGGATCTTCAGCAGCCGTGACGTTGAGTTCGACGAGCACCAGACCTACAGCAGTAGCAGTAGTGACATCGGTGTGGTGGACTCTCCGAAGCAGGGGGAGTGGTTCCACCTCCTGACCAATGAGGAGGAGCTGGCGGACGCCGACACAGACGAAGAGTCTTCGGAGAGCGACGGTGTTGGGGTGCAGCAGGGCGACGGTGCAAACGCAGGTGTCGCAGAGGCACAGGACGCAGCAGCTGAAGCAGAGGAGGCCGAGGACGCAAACAGGACTGCCAAGGAGTAGCAACAGGACCAGCAGCCGGCGTCACCAAAATCACCGCGACGCACCCGAAGGCAACGGAATGCGGCAAAACGGTATGACGCAGCAACGGGCAGCTGGATCGGCATGGCGCGGTGCAAGATGGCAGTCGCAGTAGAGTCGAAAACCGTGCAAGAGGCACTTGCACGACCTGAAGCGGAGCAGTGGGACGCAGTTATCAAGTCAGAGCTTACGTCTATTGCCGAGAATGACACTTGGGAGCTCGTGGATCGGCCAAAAGATGCCAAGGTCATCGGCTCCAAGTGGGTCTTCAAAACAAAGTACAACAAGGAGGGTACAGTGGAGAAGTACAAGGCGCGGTTGGTGGCGAAGGGGTTTGCACAACGCAAGGGCGAGAACTACGACGAGACGTTCCCCCCCGTCGCCAAGTTCATGAGCATCCGGGTGATCCTCGCGGTGGCAGCCGCCAAGGACATGGAGTTGCACCAAATGGACGTGAAAACTGCATTCCTGAACGGCATTCTCGACAAGGTGATCTTCATGGAGGTGCCGGAGGGGGTGGACGCACCGGAGGGCAAAGTGTGCAAACTGCGCAAGTCCTTGTACGGGCTAAAACAGTCGCCAAGGTGCTGGTACCAGCAGATGGATGGCTACATGGCGCAACTTGGCTTCAGGCGCTGTGAATCTGATCACAGTGTGTACGTGCGGCGCAACAACCAACTCCATCAGATCGTCGCACTCTATGTGGATGACCTGATTTTGTGTTCATCTGACCTGCAGGCTCTACAGAAACTGAAGGAGTAGCTGAGCAGCAGATTTCAGATGTCCGACATGGGGGAGTTGGAGTACTACCTCGGGGTGAGCATAACGCGGAATCGGAGGGCGCGCACTCTTGAGCTGGGGCAGGCCAAATACGTGGCCGAAGTGCTGAAGCAGTACGGCATAGAGGACTGCAAACCGGTTCGCAGTCTGGTCTCCACAACATGTGACCTGAGCGCGGCAATATCGCCGCAAACAAAAGAAGAGCAAGAGGACATGGCGGGGGTGCCGTACCAGTCTGCGGTGGGCAGCCTCATGTACGCCATGGTGGCGACTCGACCGGACATGGCCTACTCGGTGGGTCAAGTGAGCAGGTACGTGGCTGATCCAGGGCCACTACAGTGGCAGGCGGTCAAGCGCATCCTCCGCTACCTGCAGGCGACGCGGCGCGTGTGCCTGAGGATCGATGGCAAGGGGAGGACCGACCCCTTGCGACTGGTCTGCTACACGGATGCAGACGACGCCGGCGACGTGGACAAGCAAAAGTCCACCTCCGGCTACGTGTTCTTCCTCGCAGGTGCAGCGGTCTCGTGGTGCAGCAGAAAACAGGATTGCGTCGCCACCTCCACAGTGGAAGCAGAGTACATCCCGTTGGCCAAAGCGGTCAAGGAGGCGGTGTGGATCCGCAGGCTGTTGGGGGAGCTCGGCGTGCCGCAACGGGACCCTACGGTGGTACAAGAGGACAATACCGGCTCCATCTTGCTGACCAACAACCCGACGCAGCACAGGAGGATGAAGCACATTGACGTGCGCTACCACTATGCGCGCGACATGGTCCAAAAGGGACAGGTTGTGCTACAACATTGTAGTACGACGCACATGCTCGCGGATTGCTTGACCAAGGCGCAGCCCAGAGATCGGCATGTCCTCAGTGTGGCAGGCCTTGGGCTTACGGGCTATGATGGGCTCAAGAGCGCTATGGAAGATGAGCACGAGTGAGCAGGGAAGCATCCGGCATGGCAGGAGCAAGGGAGAGATTGTTACATATTGCCCCGTGCCATGCCCTGGAGTTGCCGTTTTCAGGGTGATGGCTCCAGATCCTTGTACAATGCATGTTTGCATGCATGGATGGATGTTTCAGAAACTAGAGGACATGTTGGACCAGCTGCAATTTGAATCGCAGCAATCGGCTAAGACTTGAGGGAGTTATGGTCCGTCAAAGTTGGGAGGTGGTGCTGGCCGTCCGGGTTTGGACGGCAGACTTGGTACCGGCCGGAAAATTGATCCGGCGGTGACCAGTTCGACTCCTACCACGCACACCATGGCCGAAGCGCCCCTTGGGGGATGCTAGCAGCAATATCCCATGGTTAATTGGAGCCATGGGCGCTTCGGAATGGCGGTCTGATGCTTCATTGGGATCCAGGGCGCTTCTGGCACCCGTCACTCACGCTAGTGCTCTGTCAGGGACAGAGACTCAATGATGCACTCCAAATCGCGTTTCGGACGCTACGGTGGTCCACATCGCACGCGGTTTGGTGCGTTGGAACGCTTGTGACTAGCACTATAAATTTGCTGATGTGGTCCGTGTCCAGCAACCCACTCAAAATTCATCCCCAGCCCTTCGAACTTTGGGTATTGCTGAATTCCGTCAGAACTCTGCTCACATAGTGTGTGGCGACCAGAAAGCACACACTTCGTCTAAGAGTGCTGCCCAAAAGAGTTGTGAACCTCAGGACGTGGTCAGGCCACGTTGAAACTACATTTCCAACAAGTGTGACACCCTAGTGCCAAATTGTGACGCTCTAGTGCAAAAGTGTGACGCTCTAGTGCCAAAGTGTGAAGCTCTAGTGCCAAAGTGTGAAGCTCTAGTTCCAAAGTGTAATGCTCTAGTGCCAAACTGTGATGATCTAGTGCCAAAGTGTGATGCTCTAGTCCCAAAGTGTGAAGCTCTAGTGCCAAAGCCTTAAACTCTAGTGCCAAAGTGTCACGCTCTAGTGCCAAAGTGTGACGCTCTAGTGCCAAAGTGTGAGGCTCTAGTACCAAAGTGTGATGCTCTGGTGCCAAAGTGTGATGCTCTATTGCCAAAGTGGGACACTCGAGTGCCAAAATGGGACGCTCTAGTGCCAAAGTGTGACGCTTTAGTGCCAAAGTGTGACGGTATAGTGCCAAACTGAGACGCTCTGGTGCCAGAGTGTGATGCTCTAGTGCCAAAGTGTGAATCTCTAGTGCCAAAGTGTGACGCTCTCATGCCAAAGTGTGACGCTCTCGTGCCGAAATGTGAAGCTCTAGTGCCAAAGTGTGACGCTCTCATGCCAAAGTGTGACGCTCTACTGCCAGAGTGTGACGCTCTAGTGCCAAAGTGTGACGCTCTAGTGTCAACATGTCATGCTCTGGTACCAATGTCTGCCGCTCTAGTGCGAAATTGTGACGCTCTAGTGCCAAAGTGTGACGCTCTAGTGCGAAAGTGTGACGCTCTAGTGCCAAATTGTGAAGCTCTAGTGCCAAAGTGTAAAGCTCTAGTGCCAAAAGTGTGACACTCTAGTGCAAAAGTGTGACGCTCTAGTGCCAAAGTGTGAAGCTCTAGCGCCAAACTACAATGCTCTAGTACCAAAGTGTGACGCTCTAGTGCCAAAGTGTGACGCTCTAGTGTCAACATGTCATGCTCTGGTACCAATGTCTGCCGCTCTAGTGCGAAAATGTGACGCTCTAGTGCCAAAGTGTGACGCTCTAGTGCCAAAGTGTGGCGCTCTAGTGCCAATATGTGACGCTCTAGTGCTAACAATTGATACTTTAGTGCCAAAGTATGACGCTCTAGTACCAGAATTTGACGCTCTAGTGCCAAAGTGTAATGCTCTAGTACCAAAGTGTGAAGCTCTTGTGCCAAAGTGAGACTCTCTAGTGCTAAATGGTGACGCTCTAGTGCCAAAGTTTGACATCTAGTGCCAAAGTGTGAACCTCTAGTCCCAAAGTGTGACCCTCTTGTGCCAAAATGTGAAGCTCTAGTCCCAAAGTGTGACCCTCTAGTGCCAAAATGTGACTCTCTAGTGCCAATTTCTGAAGCTCTAATGCCAAAGTGTGAAGCTCTATTGCTAAAGGGTGACGCTCTAGTGCCAAATTGTGAAGCTCTAGTGCCAAAATATAACACTCTATTGCCAAAGTGTGAAGCTCTAGTGCCA
The DNA here is from genome assembly GCA_023375785.1 of Penium margaritaceum. Lineage (NCBI taxonomy): Eukaryota > Viridiplantae > Streptophyta > Zygnematophyceae > Desmidiales > Peniaceae > Penium > Penium margaritaceum. The sequence goes on along the minus strand of SZWC01000320.1, from coordinate 38,063 downwards.
AAGTGTGGCACTCTAGTGCCAGAGTGTGAAGCTCCAGTGCCAAAGTGTGACGCTCTAGTGCCAAAGTGTGAAGCTCTAGTGCCAAAGTGTGATGCTCTTGTGCCAAAGTGTGACGCTCTAGTGCCAAAGTCTGACGCTCTAGTGCCAAAGTGTGACGCTCTAGTGCCAAAGTGTGACGCTTTAGTACCAAAGTGTGAAGCTCTAGTGCCAAAGTGTGACACTCTTGTGCCAAAGTGTGACGCTCTAGTGCCAAATTGTGACGCTCTAGTGCCAATGTGTGATGCTCTAGTGCCTGTGACACTCTAGTGCCAAAGTGTGACGCTCTAGTGCCAAAGCCTGAAGCTCTAGCGCCAAGGTGTGACGCTCTAGTACCAACGTGTGACACTCTAGTGCCAAAGTGTGACGCTCTATTGCCAAAGTGTGACGCTTAAATGCCAAAGTGGGACGCTCTAGTGCCACCGTGTGACGCTCTGGTGCCAGAGTGTGACGCTCTAGTGCCGAAGTGTGACGCTCTCGTGCCAATGTGTGACGCTCTGGTGCTTGAGTGTGATGCTCTAGTGCCTTATTGTGAAGCTCTAGTGCCAAATTGTGATGCTCTTATGCCAAAGTGTGACGCTCTCGTGCCAAAGTGTGACGCCCTAGTGCCAAATTGTGACGCTCTAGTGCCAAAGTGTGACACTCTAGTGCCAAAGTGTGAAGCTCTAGTGCCAAAGTGTGAAGCTCTAGTTCCAAAGTGTAACGCTCTGGTGCCAAAGTGTGATGCTCTAGTGCCAAAGTGTGATGCTCTAGTGCCAAAGTGTGAAGCTCTAGTGCCAAAGCCTGAAGCTCTAGTGCCAAAGTGTGATGCTCTAGTGCCATAGTGTGATGCTCTAGTGCCAAAATGTGAAGCTCTAGTGCCAAAGTGTGACGCTCTAATGTCACAGTGTCAAGCTCTAGTGCCAAAGTGTGACGCTCTAGTGCCAAAGTGTGACGCTCTAGTGCCGAAGTGTGAAGCTCTAGTGCCAAAGTGTGATGCTCTAGTGCCTAAGTGTGACGTTCTAGTGCAAAAGTGCGACGCTCTAGTGCCAAAGTGTGACGCTCTAGTACCAAAGTGTGACGCTCTAGTGCCAAAGTGTGACGCTCTAGTGCCAAAGTAGGAAGCTATAGTACCAAAGTGTGACAATCTAGTGCCAACGTGTGAAGCTCTTGTGCCAAAAGTGTAAAGCACTAGTGCCAAAACATGAAGCTCTAGTGCCAAAGTCTGATGCTCTAGTGTCCAATTGTGAACCTCTACTGCCAAAGCGCGACGCTCTAGTGCCAAAGTGTGACGGTGTAGTGCCAAAGTGTGACGCTCTAGTGCCGAAGTGTGAAATTCTAGTGCCAAAGTGTCACGCTCTAGTGCCAAAGTGTAGAGCTCTAGTGCCAAAGTGTGACGCTCTAGTGCCAGAGTGTGACACTCTAGTGCCAAAGTGTGACGCTCTAGTGCCAAAGTGTGACGCTCCAGTGCCAAAGTGTGACGCTCTAGTGCCAAAGTGTGATGCTCTAGTGCCAAAGTGTGGAGCTCCAGGGCCAAAGTGTGATGCTCTAGTGGCAAAGTGTGACGCTCTAGTGCCATAATGTGACGCTCTAGTGCCAAAGTGTGACACTCTAGTGCCAAAGTGTGACGCTCTATTGCCAAAGTGTGATGCTTTAGTGCCAAAGTGTGACGCTCCATTGCCAAAGTGTGACACTTAAGTGCCAAAGTGGGATGTTCTAGTGCCAACGTGTGACGCTCTAGTGCCAAAGTATGACGCTCTAGTGCCAAAGTGTGGAGCTCTAGGGCCAAAGTGTGATGCTCTAGTGGCAAAGTGTGACGCTCTAGTGCCAATGTGTGATGCTCTAGTGCCTGTGACACTCTAGTGCCAAAGTGTGACGCTCTCGTGCCAAAGTGTGATGCTCTAGTGTCCAAGTGTGAACCTCTAGTGCCAAAGCGCGACGCTCTAGTGCCAAAGTGTGACCCTCTAGTGCCAAAGTGTGAAGCTCTAGCACCAAAATACGATGCTCTAGTACCACAGTGTGACGCTCTAGTGTCAAAGTCTGGCGCTCTAGTGCCAATGTGAGACGCTCTAGTGCTAACGTGTGACACTTTAGTGCCAAAGTGTGACGCTCCATTGCCAAAGTGTGACACTTAAGTGCCAAAGTGGGATGTTCTAGTGCCAACGTGTGACGCTCTAGTGCCAAAGTATGACGCTCTAGTGCCAAAGTGTGGAGCTCTAGGGCCAAAGTGTGATGCTCTAGTGGCAAAGTGTGACGCTCTAGTGCCAATGTGTGATGCTCTAGTGCCTGTGACACTCTAGTGCCAAAGTGTGACGCTCTCGTGCCAAAGTGTGATGCTCTAGTGTCCAAGTGTGAACCTCTAGTGCCAAAGCGCGACGCTCTAGTGCCAAAGTGTGACCCTCTAGTGCCAAAGTGTGAAGCTCTAGCACCAAAATACGATGCTCTAGTACCACAGTGTGACGCTCTAGTGTCAAAGTCTGGCGCTCTAGTGCCAATGTGAGACGCTCTAGTGCTAACGTGTGACACTTTAGTGCCAAAGTGTGACGCTCCATTGCCAAAGTGTGACACTTAAGTGCCAAAGTGGGATGTTCTAGTGCCAACGTGTGACGCTCTAGTGCCAAAGTATGACGCTCTAGTGCCAAAGTGTGGAGCTCTAGGGCCAAAGTGTGATGCTCTAGTGGCAAAGTGTGACGCTCTAGTGCCAATGTGTGATGCTCTAGTGCCTGTGACACTCTAGTGCCAAAGTGTGACGCTCTCGTGCCAAAGTGTGATGCTCTAGTGTCCAAGTGTGAACCTCTAGTGCCAAAGCGCGACGCTCTAGTGCCAAAGTGTGACCCTCTAGTGCCAAAGTGTGAAGCTCTAGCACCAAAATACGATGCTCTAGTACCACAGTGTGACGCTCTAGTGTCAAAGTCTGGCGCTCTAGTGCCAATGTGAGACGCTCTAGTGCTAACGTGTGACACTTTAGTGCCAAAGTGTGACGCTCCATTGCCAAAGTGTGACACTTAAGTGCCAAAGTGGGATGTTCTAGTGCCAACGTGTGACGCTCTAGTGCCAAAGTATGACGCTCTAGTGCCAAAGTGTGGAGCTCTAGGGCCAAAGTGTGATGCTCTAGTGGCAAAGTGTGACGCTCTAGTGCCAATGTGTGATGCTCTAGTGCCTGTGACACTCTAGTGCCAAAGTGTGACGCTCTCGTGCCAAAGTGTGATGCTCTAGTGTCCAAGTGTGAACCTCTAGTGCCAAAGCGCGACGCTCTAGTGCCAAAGTGTGACCCTCTAGTGCCAAAGTGTGAAGCTCTAGCACCAAAATACGATGCTCTAGTACCACAGTGTGACGCTCTAGTGTCAAAGTCTGGCGCTCTAGTGCCAATGTGAGACGCTCTAGTGCTAACGTGTGACACTTTAGTGCCAAAGTGTGACGCTCCATTGCCAAAGTGTGACACTTAAGTGCCAAAGTGGGATGTTCTAGTGCCAACGTGTGACGCTCTAGTGCCAAAGTATGACGCTCTAGTGCCAAAGTGTGGAGCTCTAGGGCCAAAGTGTGATGCTCTAGTGGCAAAGTGTGACGCTCTAGTGCCAATGTGTGATGCTCTAGTGCCTGTGACACTCTAGTGCCAAAGTGTGACGCTCTCGTGCCAAAGTGTGATGCTCTAGTGTCCAAGTGTGAACCTCTAGTGCCAAAGCGCGACGCTCTAGTGCCAAAGTGTGAGGCTCTAGTGCCAAAGTGTGACGCTCTAGTGCCAAAGTGTGACACTCTAGTGCCAAAGTGTGACACTCTAGTGCCAAAGTGTGACGCTCTAGTGCCAAAGTGTGACGCTCTAGTACCAAAGTGTGAAGCCGTAGAGCCAAAGTGTGGAGCTCTAGTGCCAAAGTGTGACCCTCTAGTGCCAAAGTGTGAAACTCTAGTGCCAAGGTGTGAAGCTCTAGTGCCAAATTGTGACGCTCTAGTGCCAAAGTATGACGCTCTAGTGCCAAAGTGTGACGATCTAGTGCCAAGTGCGAAGCTCTAGTAACAAAGCGTGAAGCTCTAGTGTCCAAATGTGACGCTCTAGTGCCAAAGTGTGACGCTCTATTACCAACGTGTAAAGCTCTAGTGCCAAAGTGTGAAGCTCTAGTTCCAAAGTGTGACACTCTAGTGCCAATGTGTGACACTCTAGTGCCAAACTGTGATGCTCTAGTGCCAACGTGTGACGCTCTAGCGCCATAGTGTGACACTCTAATGCCAAAGTGTGACGCTCTAGTGCCAAAGTGTAACGCTCTTGTTCCAAAGTGTGACTCTCTAGTGCCAAAGTGTGATGCTCCAGTGTCAAAGTGTGACTCTCTAATGCCAAAGTGTGACGCTCTACTGTAAACGTGTGACGCTCTAGTGAGAAAGTGTGACGCTCTAGTGCCAAAGTAAGATGCTCTAGTGCCAAAGTATGGAGCTCTAGTGCCACAGTGTGATGCTATAGTGCCAAAGTGTGATGCTCTAGTGCCAAAGTGTAACGCTCTAGTGTCAAACTGTGATACTCTAGTGCCAAAGTGGGACACTCTAGTGTCAAAGTGTGACGCTCTAGTGCCAACATATGACGCTCTAGTGCCAAAGTGTGTAGCTCTAGTGCCAAAGTGTGAAGCTCTAGTGCAAAAGTGTGATGCTCTAGAGCCAAAGTGTGACGCTCTATTGCCAAAGTGTGATGCTTTAGTGCCAAAGTGTGACGCTCTAGTGCCAAAATGTGATACTCTAGAGCAAACGTGTGACGCTCTAGTGCCAAAGTGTGATGTTCTAGTGTAAACATGAGACGCCCTAGTTCATAAGTGTGACGCTCTAGTGCCAAAGTGTGACGCTCTACTGCCAAAGTGTGAAGCTCTAGTGCCAAAGTGTGAAGCTCCAGTTCCAAAGTGTAACGCTCTAGTGCCAAAGTGTGATGCTCTAGTGCCAAAGTGTGATGCTCTAGTGCCAAAGTGTGAAGCTCTAGTGCCAAAGTCTGAAGCTCTAGTGCCAAAGTATGTCGCTTTAGTGCCATACTGTGATGCTCTAGTGCCAAAGTGTGACGCTCTAGTGCCAACGTGTGAAGCTATAGTGCCAAAGTGTGACACTCTAGTGCCAAAGTGTGACGCTCTAGTGCCAAAGTTTGAAACTCTAGTACCAAAGTGTCACGCTCTAGTGCCAAAGTGTGACGCTCTAGTGCCAAAGTGTGAGGCTCTAGTACCAAAGTGTGATGCTCTAGTGCCAAAGTGTGACGCTCTAGTGCCAAATTGGGACACTCGAGTGCCAAAGTATGACGCTCTAGTGTCCAAGTGTGACGCTTTAGTACCAAAGTGTGACGGTATAGTGCCAAAGTGGGACGCTCTAGTGCCAAAGTGTTATGCTGTAGTGCCAAAGTGTGATGCTCTAGTGCCAAAGTGTGACGCTCTGGTGCCAGAGTGTGATGCTCTAGTGCCGAAGTGTGAAGGTCTAGTGCCAAAGTGAGATGCTCTCATGCCAAAGTGCGACGCTCTCGTGCCAAAGTGACCCTTTAGTGCCAAAGTGTGACGCTCTAGTGTGAAAGTGTGACGCTCTTTTGCCAAAGTGTGACGCTCTAGTGCCAAAGTGTGACGCTCTAGTGCAAACATGTCACGCTCTGGTACCCCTCTGATATCAATGTGTGACGCTCTAGTGCGAAATTGTGACGCTCTAGTGCCAAAGTGTAACGCTCTAGTACCAAAGTGTGACGCTATAGCGCCTAAGTGTGACGCTCTAGTGCCAAAGTATGATGCTCTAGTGCCAAAGTGGGACGCTCTAGTTCCAAAATGTGAAGCTCTAGTGCCAACGTGTGACGCTCTAGTGCCAATGTTTGATGTTCTAGTGCGAAAGTGTGAAGCTATAGTGCCAAAGTGTGAAGCTCAAGTGCAGAAGTGTGACGCTCTAGTCCCAAAGTGTGACGCTCTTGTGCCAAATTGTGAAGCTCTAGTGCCAAAGTGTGAAGCTCTAGTGCCAAAAGAGTGACACTCTAGTGCCAAAGTGTGACGCTCTAGTGCCAAAGTGTGAAACTCTAGTGCCAAAGTCTGACACTCTATTGCCAAAGTATGGAGCTCTAGTGCCAAAGTGTGACGCTCTAGTGCCAAAGTGTGACGCTCTTGTGCCAAATTGTGAAGCTCTAGTGCCAAAGTGTGAAGCTCTAGTGCCAAAAGAGTGACACTCTAGTGCCAAAGTGTGACGCTCTAGTGCCAAAGTGTGAAACTCTAGTGCCAAAGTCTGACACTCTATTGCCAAAGTATGGAGCTCTAGTGCCAAAGTGTGACGCTCTAGTGCCAGAGTGTGAAGCTCCAGTGCCAAAGTGTGACGCTCTAGTGCCAAAGTGTGAAGTTGTAGTGACAAAGTGTGACGCTCTTGTGCCAAAGTGTGACGCTCTAGTGCCAAATTGTGACGCTGTAGTGCCAAATTGTGACGCTCTAGTGCCAAAGTGTGACGCTCTAGTGCCAAAGTGTGAAGCTCTAGTGCCAAAGTCCGACGCACTAGTGCCAAAGTGTGATGCTCTAGTGCCAAAGTTCAAAACTCTAGTGCCAATGTGTCACGCTCTAGAGCCAAAGTGTGATGCTTTAGTGCCCAAGTGTTAAGCTCTAGTGCCAAAGTGTGAAGCTCTACTGGTAAAGAGTGACGCTCTAGTATCAAAGCATGACGCTCTAGTGCAAAGGTGCGACGCTCTATTGCCAAATTGTGAAGCTCTAGTGCCAAAGTGTGACGCTCTAGTGCCAAACTATGACACTGTAGTGCCAAAGTGTGACGTTCTAGTGCCAAAATGTGAAGCCCTCATGCCAATGTGTGAAGCTCTAGTGCCAAAGTGTGACCCTCTAGTGCCAAAGTGTGAAGCTCTAGTGCCAAGGTGTGAAGCTCCAGTGCCAAAGTGTGAAGCTCTAGTGCCAAAGTGTGACGCTCTAGTACCAAAGTATGACGCTCTAGTGCAAACGTGTGACGCTCTAGTGCCAAGTGCGAAGCTCTTGTGCCAAAGCGTGAAGCTCTAATGCCAAAATGTGACACTCTAGTGCCAAAGTGTGACGCTCTAGTACCAAAGTGTGAAGCTCTAGTGCCAAAGTGTGACGCTCTAGTGCCAATGTGTGACGCTCTAGTGCCAAACTGTGATGCTCTAGTGCCAACGTGTGACGCTCTAGTGCCATAGTGTGACACTCAAGTGCCAAAGTGTGACGCTCTAGTGTCAACGTGTGACGCTCTTGTTCCAAAGTGTGAAGCTCTAGTGCCAAAGTGTGATGCTCGAGTGCCAAACTGTGACGCTCTAGTGCCGAAGTCTGACGCTCTACTGTAAACGTGTGACGCTCTAGTGCTAAAGGTTGACGCTCTAGTGCTAAAGTGTGATGCTCAAGTGCCAAAGTGTGGAGCTCTAGTGCCAAAGTGTGACGCTCTAGTGCCAAAGTGTGGAGCTCTAGTGCCATAGTGTGACGCTCTAGTGCCAAAGTGTGAAGCTCTAGTGCTAAAGAATGATGCTCTAGTGTCAAAGTGTGACGCTCTAGTGCCAAAGTGTGACACTCTAGTGTCAAAGTGTGATGCTCTAGTGCCAAAGTGTGACACTCTAGTGCCAAAGTGTGACGCTCTTGTGCCAACGTGTGACGCTCTAGAGCCAAAGTGTGACGCTCTAGTGTCAAAGTGTGATGCTCTAGTGCCAAAGTGTGACACTCTAGTGCCAAAGTGTGACGCTCTTGTGCCAACGTGTGACGCTCTAGAGCCAAAGTGTGACGCTTTAGTGCCAATATGTACAGCTCTAGTGCCAAAGTATTACGCCCTAGTGCCAAAGTGTGATGCTCTAGTGCCAAAGTGTGACGCTCTAGTGTTTAAATATGACGGTCTAGTTCCGAAGTGTGACGCTCTAGTGCCAAAGTGTGATGCTCTAGTGCGAAAGTGTGACTCTCTAGTGCCAAACTGTGATGCTCTAGTGCCAACGTGTGACGCTCTAGTGCCATAGTGTGACACTCTAGTGCCAAAGTGTGACGCTCTAGTGTCAACGTGTGACGCTCTTGTTCCAAAGTGTGAAGCTCTAGTGCCAAAGTGTGATGCTCGAGTGCCAAACTGTGACGCTCTAGCGCCGAAGTCTGACGCTCTACTGTAAACGTGTGACGCTCTAGTGCTAAAGGTTGACGCTCTAGTGCCAAAGTGTGACGCTCTAGTGCCAAAGTGTGGAGCTCTAGTGCCAAAGCGTGACGCTCTAGTGCCAAAGTGTGGAGCTCTAGTGCCATAGTGTGATGCTCTAGTGCCAAAGTGTGACGCTCT
>SZWC01000319.1:442505-454911 GCA_023375785.1 Penium margaritaceum | reverse complement strand
GGGGAGGGGGGGATTGGATCTGCTGTCTCTAGGGAGTAGAAGGAAATTCTTGGAGCGTGAGCACACACGAATCCCGCGTTCCAATAGGGGCCGGCGTCCGCAGATCAGTGAGCCGAGGAGGAACGGTGCGCGTTGCACTTGCGTGTCGAAGCTTCAGGAGCGTTTCCTGGACAAGAGGACTGAAACAGGCGGGAGAGACATTCATTGCGCGTACGTCGGATGAAGCGCGGCGAAAACACCCAGCAGACGAAACAAGGGAAGAGAAGTGGCTGACGATACTGTAGAGTCATGCACGCCGGACATGCACCAGCCCTGCCCTCGTCACGCCGACGTGCGGAGTCTCAGTCAACATGCATGCGAGTTCCGAGATGACTTCTGTAAAGCGTGTGGAGCCGTGGCAGGTGGAGTGGGTCGCGCGCCTCGGTAATCCGCTCCCGGCTTGTACGCCGAAACGGTGGTCTTGGGACACGCTCAGTTCGATGGGGGGGGCAGCCGTAGGGGCGAAGGAGGACCGCGGTGTAGTGGTGACAAATCAGGGCTTGCATTCAAAACTCGATTGCATTAAGCTTGCAGATGGAGCTTGTTGCGATTTGCCTTCACGACTACAGTACGACGATGCCAAGCTGTGCTAGTTGCAAGCTCGCAAGCCGCTGTCCTACTGCAACGTTCTCGACTCCAACGATTGTGTGAGCGCCCACAACGTTGTGGCGTCATTGCGCGGCGTACTTCACCCAAACCAACACACATCGGTACCGCCAACTGCGACGTTTATCGTGTTGGCTAGTCAAGTTTTGAAACTGCGAGCCTAAAACGTCGTGCGGTAGGCAGCTGCATGGAGTGACACCGTCGACCGGTGAAAATGAGGGAGAGGTTAAAATCGAATTCTGTTGTTTGACGCCGTGTTCACTAGGGCTGAAAGCCCACGAATCGTGCCATGAAATGTGAAGAGGTCGAGTTGAAAGCTGGACGCACGAGCAGCTTTGCGTCTCCTGGAGTCTTCATTGAGGGGTCAACTTTTTTCCATGGAAACAGCATGACGACTGTTGCGTCGAAAAGCGGCGTTTTGGCGCCAAGGTGCCGAAACGAGTAGACATATTGACCGCCAAATGTAACATTCAATACAATTCTCAGGAGAGAACCATGGCCAAGTATGTATGTCCACCCATCTTCACCCGACGCCCGAAGCGGGCTCACCTCGTGAAGTGCGCGCGAGGCTCTCAGTCGCCTCCGGTCCCAGCAGGTCGACAGCTCACCGTCAGCCTCAACTTCAGCGGAGAAGCAGACGGCGAACCGTCGTCCTGATACCTTGCAAACGCAGCGGGAAGGTGTTTGTTTTGCTGAACACGCTAGTCGTCCTTCTCCTAAAGAGCTCATTTTCACATGTCCCTTCCCTACGTTCCATCCGTCGCACACACTCATACATCGGTACAACGAAGACTGCCGGTGGTCAACAAGGGACCGACTAGATAAAGTCATCGGCGAAGTTACAATATACCCCGTTTCGGGACAACGAAAGCGCTATCCACCCCGAGCGCGAGATTTTTCTCACCATCCGCCCCAAGTCTCGGATTTTGATCTCGAGGAGCCCCGACTTCGGAAATTTGATCCCAGGATGCCCCGGGTCCAGAGTGACTGGCACGCGGTACCCCGCTGGGTACGTGGTCATTTGCACTTACTGTCTATTTTACGACTAAGGCATATTCTCTCACTGCGGAGATGTTTTCGTATAAGTTGTTATGTCGGCATGGAGGCGGAATTGCGATAATTTCTGCAAACGAAAACGAGGCCCTGCTGCGTGAGCTGGCCGCATATTCTTCATGAAGTTTCCGAATCGGTTGTCATTTCCTGAGTCAGGTAATTTGTTGTCTTATTCGATACCCGGGGTATTTTGTAACACCGCAGGATACCCCTCATGGCGGGGTACATTGTATAGGCACCATGTGCCCCGCGGGACAGGGCGGGGTATCCTGTGATTAAAAAAGTCCACACGGGGCTTTTGATGGTCAAAAAACGACATGCGGGGCGACCTGATTTGGAATACCGGAGGACGGGGTATCTCGCGAGTCCAGTCTCCCATTCCGGGGTATATAGGTATTTTCCTGTAAAGTCATAGCACGTAGTCCTACAACATCTTCGAAAAACCGAGTGCTCCAGAGATGCCAAACAGTCCCCTTTATTAGGCTCAGCGTACCTTAGTCATCCCCACGTGGCTCCCCTGACTCAGATCGACGATGCAGGAGGAAGAGTCGGGCCAGAAGCAGGACACGCTCCAAAGGGGGTCTCATGCCACGTGTATGAGACCATACTGAAGACAGGGCCCGGGGAACTCCACGCCGAGTGTTCACCCACGGCAAACTCCAAGCGGATTGGAAGGGTTCGTACTCGCTCATCTGCAAACTTTCATGACAGGCATCTTCACCTGAAGTCCCACCTTCACGTACTCCACAATTCCAGGTCCATAACGAAACATCACAGCCTTCCTCTCTCAAAAAAACTCCATTATTCATAAACATTTAGGCTGAAAATCATCTTCCAATAATCTTTAAAATCAATTTGCGTAAAACTGGTGTCGCATTTTTGTGTTTCAAAACACGATTGAGATCTTCACAACAAAAACGGACACACTTCTTACTTAAGAAGCTAAACATAAAAATTATTTTATCCAAGACCATGCTCCCGTTCTAAAATAGAATGGAATTCGAAGTTGTAATTTTGTTTGAGGGGATTAGAGATTTTGGGAACACTTTCTACTACATTCTTAATGCTTCATTATCTTACTCGTGACCCTGCACATAAATTAAGTAGTAAAAATTTATGAAAAAAAACACTTCAAATATCTTGAAAAGGTAGATTTTTAGTGAAGATTCACGCTTTCATCTCATTTGAGAGATACTAAAGGAACTGTAAATGATAAGTCATGAAAATTCAAACAAAGTCAGAAAACTCAAGAAAAAGGGTAAATCTATCACTTCACCCTCTTGGTGTTCGGAATTCCTAGCTTCAAAAACTATTTTGGGCATGGCCAATCACGGGTGCCTTCGAAGCGAACAAAGTGGTGATTCTCCTCAGCGCTTAGATCAGGGTCTAGGTAAAAACAAGGTTTATCTTGAATTCACTTCCAAAGCCGCGGATTCCAAACCTACATGCTTCCTAGTCAAGAAACATGAATCAAAGTCACGTATTCTACTACCTCGTAGTTCCATGCTTTTGATGTGATCTGTGACGTTCCTGTTGACCTGTACAGTTTATTGTGACCACTCGGCCGTGTCCATAAATGCAGATCCCTGATGCGGACCCAAGTGGTATTGGTGCGTTATCTGGTGGTGGACTACCAGCTTGGAGCTGACAGACAACCGTCCCAGAGCTCTGGACGCTGCCACGGACCTCCTGTAGTTTTTCTGCAGCACGAAGGAGTTTATCTGTGGACTGACCGTGTGCCCGATTTGCATGTTTTTGCATTGTGTGTCCATTTTTCTATGCCAGATCCATGCATGTGACCAGTCGTAGCGTTCCGCTTGTTATGCTGCACGTCTAGATTCAGATAGCGTATCGTTCTAACATGTCTACGCTGAGTTACGGCCAGAACACTGGTTTTGGGCCGGTTTAGGACAGACCTTGTGCTGCCGCGTGCGACACCCGCCGTGCGCCGCGGCAGGTACTTATGCCATGGATCTTTTATTTGTCATTTCTATCTGCAAATGCTATTGAAGCATTACGACACTTTGACTTGTGTCTCCTAGCCAGTCCCTTGCCGTCGTGTGTACGACCTGTGACTGTTGTCACCGTCTGACGGGGCACTCACGCCCAATCAACGGCTCTGCCACTAGAAAGCATGTACGTATCCTCTCATGGTATGAGAGCGGCGAGGCATCCCTCGTTGAGCTGCGCAACAGAGACGCAACAGTGGCAGCAGCAGAGAGAGCCACAGCTAAAGCCATGGTCTCATGAGGACCCACCAATCCACGGTGACCCGCCGCAGCAGATTGCAGCAGCGGAGACACCCTTGCAGCCGCATCACCCCGCCACCACCATGGGGCAGCCAAGGGTTTCCCAACCCCCTCCAACAGCAGTTGAGGCATGAGATGTTGAGAAGGGGTATATGAAGGGTCCCAGAAGCTTCACTCAGGTCGCACATACCACCCTCCCCGGACGTGAGAGAATGCAACTGCCCCATTTGACCACCACTTTTCGCATGTAGGAGCTCATTAGAGAACCCTTACAAGATCCTATCCATCGCTTCAACTCCTGCCTCATTTCATGCCCCATAGGCTTTAGGAAATGAAACAACGCTCTCAGATCTAGATTTTTTTTTTCTATGTTTTGGGCTAAAAAGAAAACAGTGACGTCTTCTGCCTTTTAAGTTTCTTTTGCACGATACTATCGCCATTGCATTCAACATCCTTTGGCACATAATCGCTCCAAATTTCGCCCCATTTGGACAACCTTCATGCTAGCGTCATCATTGTGAGTGATTACATCAGCACCAACACAGCCAAATTTTTGGCTGAAACATAACTTTTTACCAACGTTACAAATTCTTGAGAAACGCTGACAGTTCTGCAATCTGACCAGTTTGCCGTCTCGGTCCATACCGAGCGTTGACATGGCTCTGACCGGTGACAAGGGCAAAGGACCACCCGATCCCTCTTCCTCCACCTCAGGGGTCATGAGCCCACGCTCGCAGGCCATTACGGACCTGTGTAGTCAGCAGGATGAGATTCGTTGTCACCAGCAGCAACAGGCTGATGCCATCCGTGTGCTCATTGATCTTATTCGTGGTCAGTCCACGACCCACAATAGACATCCAGGGGAGTCTGTGGTGCCATACCTTCTGCACAGTAGTCAGCATCTACACCAAGGAGAGCAGCTGGCCAGGACCCGCCACTTTTCGATCCTTTCGATGAGGACCCCGCCATGCCTGGCATGGGGGATGGCACCAATGAGAGGGGGATTTGCGAGCTTCAAGAGCGTCTCCGCCAACTTCAAATGCGTTCTGGTCCCCGGTAACTGGAGATCCGATCCTTGCCTGACCCCTACCTCGGCGACTTTCCTCGTCCTGGCGTCTTCCCCATCCCTCGTCCTTCCCAGCCTCTGGTTGCTCTCCCCGCGGAGCGGCATCCCAAGGACTTCAAGACACAACCTCCACGTTATGTCAGCGGTGACGGCTTTGGCTGTTGGGAGACTCTCTTCAAGGTCTGGGCCATTTCAGAGGGGGTATGGCTCTGCTATCACAGTCCGTACCACGCTACGGGCCGCGCTCAGGTGTTGGCGGTGGCTCGGGCGATGCTCGGACTCCATTACGCCATGTCGCACGAGAATGTTGTGGACCTTCGCCCTTTCCTTGGAGAGGCCGGCACAAGCGCGGGTGGTGATCCACGTGGGGACTGGGACTTGGCACAATCCCTACTTGCTGCAGAGACGCACGTCACCCGCGCGGCTCACATTCGCGCCTTTCACTCCCTTTGTCAGCGACCTACTGAATTTGAAGCCGATTAGTGGCGGCTTGCCATGCGCATCAACACGTGCCTTCGGACTTTAGGAGGTACACAGCTTTGGACGCTTCGCACACACACATGTGTTGGTTGTCGTGCATCTCTCATTGTACTCTGTTGTGTCCTCCCGGCTTGCGTACATTGGCGTGCAAATGACTGACGACGAGACATGACGCCGCTGGAGTGTCGCTCGGTGGAGCCGACGCACGCTGAGGCCCACTCACCCGTCGCTGGAGCTTCCTCCCTCTCACAATGCGCTTAGCTCCATCGGCAGGCCTCCTCGGTGGTCGGGCCGCCGGCGGTCACTGCCAATGCAGATGCTGTCTGCATGCACCGAGCGTTGTGTCTGGCTGTGGCATTGCGTCTGCAGCATCATGCGATGCCTAGGGTCCATGTCTCTTGTTGTATGGCCCTGTTTGGCATCGTTGACTGTCGTAGGCACTGCCTGGGTTCGTGTAGCCATAACTTCTTGTAGCAATTTTTCTAGCCGATTCTAACAGCACGACTGCCTTTGCAGCGTCAGTATTATGGTATGGTCCGATTTTTAGGCAAAACGGACGACGCCCGGGTTCTGGGCTGTCAGGCGTCTGGCAGGGCTCACCGAGAAAACCCTGCCTGCCAGAAAACAGGCCTAGCACTATTTTCTGATTGGCTGGTTAGCTGAGTAACAAGTTCTGCACTAGTGGGGGGGAGCTAGAACTTGGAGGAGTCTCCCATTGTTGCTCATTCTTCATTCCTAATCAATTACTTTTAGTTTTCAGCTGCTTTCTGGCGCTAACACTGGCGCGCTCATTTCTGAGTAACAAACCCAGAGCTTCCAGACATAGACTCTAGAGCAGCCGACTGAGGGGGCAACAGACTTGAGCAACGAGCGCGGAAGCCCGCACGCTGCATCGACAACGCATGCTGCCCCAACCTGCTGCCTAGGTTTATAGCTATATCTTCTTCGGGTACAATGACGCTGTGCTCGAGCCCTTCTCCACCTCACTTCAGCTCCTCCCCTAGGCGCATCAGCTTTTCCTCCAGGTGACTTCCGATTACGAGGTAGCCGTGGCCCATTGAGAGAGTTCTCTTGCTGCAACGGTCATCACGTCGCCGCCGATGCCCCCCTTGCAAACCACTTCTTCATCCTCTGGCACACCCTCCTCATCCCCTTCCACCCCGGCTATCCCAACTGAGATGTAGGGTGTAGCAGTCGCGGCACAGTGGAAGAAGGGTAGGAAGAAGCGTGGTTCCACCTAGCAGCAATCGCAGTTACAGTCCTCGGGCGGTAGTAGTGGACGCATAGTCCACTACTACAACTATGGAGGCGCTCATCGCTGCACGGAGTGCCAGCAGCCGCTTGATTGGGCGCCGATCACTCGCGGTCTTTAGGCTGCACACGCGTAGTGTCTTCAGGCGTCTAATAGCAAAGCCTTTGGTGGCGCTGCGACCATGACTGCAGCAGTTTCCGCTTCCTCATCGGCAAGCAGCGGCGACCTGGACCCACGTGACCGCACCATCGCCAATCTCCATCATCTTCTGGCGGTTCGCTTTCAGGGAGGTGTGAGTGTGTTTTCATAGCCGAGTGGTTAACAGACCCTTTTTTTTGTTTGTTCTCGTCCCTCTTGATGACTCGTGTGGGAGGGCATAGCTGGCATGTGATGACGATGGGCCTCACAGTACCGATTGGATTCATGAGTCACACCTCTGTGCCCTTCGCTATTCCTCCTCACCTATTGCTCAGCGCCCATCTAAGGGCGAGTGCTCCATTGCCAGTTGTAAAGTGACATCCTCTGGTCGTGATCCCGGTGGCACTTGGATCATCGATCCTGGTGCCACTCATCACATAACCTGTCGTCGTGGTGACTTTGTTGTTCTCGGCCCGATTGCATCTGTTAGCTCCGTTCGCACAGGCTCTGGTCAGTCCTTGCCAGTCTAGGGTCTTGGGTTTGTGTGCTTTGATGATCCAAGTGGCCCTCTGTATCTTTGTGAGGTGCTTGTGCTGCTTGACCTTGAGCTCAGCTTGCTTTCTGTGCCATCAGTGTGCCTGCATACTGATGGGACTCTCCGTGGAACACACTACAGACTCCGCGATTGTGATAGCTATTGATACTCGTACCATTTTTCTTTGTGCCTCTATCGTGGATGATCTGTATCGTGTCTTTAGGAGTTCTCCTCCTCCTTCTTGCTCGTGCTCGAGTGCTTGTCACTGGCGTTCTCTCTGTTGAGCACCAGCGCCTGTTGTATCGTCGCCTGTGTCATGTGGGCTCTGACACTGTGTCAAAGCTCATTTGGAAGCACTCGGTCTTGATGCGGCTTCTTTTGAGAAGCCAACCAAGACCGACTGTCTATTCTGCGCTCAGGGTAAGATGCATCGTTGTACATACCTTGACTCCCACTCTTGCGCATTTTGCCCTCTCGAGTTGGTCCATTCGGACTTTCTCAGTCCTCTTCCTGCTAAGTCTCTGTCCGATCGGGGTAGATACGTCCTGACCCTGACTGATGACTTCACCCAGATGCGGTGGGTCTACAGTCTGTGCCAGAAGAGCGATTCCGCTCTTGCGGTTTTTCTGTAGCACATAGGAGTTTATCGGTGGACTGGCTGTGGACCCGATTTGCATGTTTTGGCATTGTGTGTCCACTGTTTGATGCCAGATACACACATGTGACCAGTCGTAGCATCTGACTTGTGATTCTGCACGTCTAGGTTCAGACGACGTAGTGTTCTGACATGTCTACACTGAGTTACGGCCAAAACAGTGGTTTTGGGCCGGTTTTAGGACAGACGTCGTGCTGTTGTGTGCGACACCGGCTGTGCACCACGGCAGGTACTTATGCCATAGATATTTCATTTGTCATTTCTCTCTGCAAATGCTATTGAAGCATTTTGTCCCTATGACTTGTGTCTCCTAGCTAGACCCTTGTCGTTGTGTGTATGACCTGTGAGTGTTGTCTCCGTCTGACGAGGTACTGACGCCCAGTCAGCGGCTGTGTCGCTAGGAAGCTTGTACGCATCTTCTCATTTGCAGCCTTACTAAAGTGGTCATTCAATAATGCATCATGACCATGTGGATTTGGCAACAAACCGTTTAAGGTTATACATGTTGGGTTTCCACAACAATTGCCTTGCGTGTAGCATGAGACATTAGTAAAGTGAAGTGTTAACCTTGCCGTACTTGAAGGTAACATCTTAACCAACAACAAAGGTTTGGTAGAACTATCTTAAGGGCACGTGGAAGAGCCATCATATCTTGTGTGTGTGCATGAAGGTGTCTTTGACCATTTGTGCATCTTCTTTTTTGCGCTATCTTGAAACCTACCTGTACTATGTCTCACTCACCTGTTTGGTGACATCTTAAGTACAAGATTGTGCATATGATTGACTAGGAGGAAGCTGATGACAACTTTTTTTGCAGAAAGGAGGGGATGTTTGGCCATTGAGAGATACGTGGCACTGTACCTTGTCATGTAGCTCTCGACGCAGCAAAGGTGTGTGGCCGTCTCCATCAGCAGCTACCACACTCATTCACTTCACTATTGGTTGGGGATAGCAGACAAGGGTAGCATAGTGGCTTCCTGGGCTCGGGCAGCCAGAATTCTGAACCAATACCTTTCTAGCCAATCATAACTGCATGAATGCCTTTGTGGTATCTGTGTTTTGGCGAGGTCCAGATTTCAGCAAAAAATACACGAAGTCCAGGTTTGGGACCCGGGCGTCTGGCATGGCTCATGAAGAGAACTTATCTTTCCAGAAAATAGTGGAATTTCCTTATTGTTAGTAGGCTAAATAAGAAGCTGTACTTAGTTGGGACTTGGCTTATCAATGGAGGCATCTCATTGTTTCGCATTTTTGTTCTTAACCCTAATGCCATTCCCATTGGGTTATAGTTTTAGCTCTTTCTCTGATTTTTTATAATAATAAACAACTACTAGGCAGCAAGCACTGCTAAGTCGGGGCACAACAGAACACGGGCTGAAGTCCAAGTGTGTAAGGTGGATAAAAACACTCTTGTCTAGACTAGCATAGCATTGTTTTGACTTTGTTGTCAAATCCATAGCATAGAAAAATGTAGCGCGTAGCCACCGCCTGGTGGCTCAAGCGGGTGTCCGTGCCCTGTGGGCGGTTGGACGAGATGGCTTGAGGGTTAGAGATCCGCAAGGACCACGGTTTTGGCCTAGTCAGCCAAGGATTCCCCCCAATCCGCTAGACTGGTATCAGCGTGTCGAGGTTTGAGTCCAAGGTGCTGATGCCGAGGTTGGCTCACTCCCAGGGGGGAGAGTTTAGCGTGTGGCCGGCGCCATGTGGCTTAAGTGGAGATCCCTGGCCTGTAGGCAGTTGGACAGGATGGCTTGGGACCCTAAAGCAACTTGGTTTTGGCCTAGTCAGCCAAGGATTCTGTCCAATCCGCTATACATTCACAACGGACTCATGCATAGTAGGGATAGACAAGTGCTGGCCAACAGTGGCGGAATCCCATACGTGTCATTGTAACGAAATCACTGTCGGATCTCACTTGGTTAAGTAAGCTCCGCATGATGGTGCATCAGAACGCTCCTAGAGTGAGAAGAATATAGCCGGTTTTCTTTTCACAGCATTGACCTTGCAGTCGTGGTAGCGTATGTGGTCACGTGATCAACACAGAGTACCAAGACATGGACATTGGAGGTGATGCACATGGTGATGTTAACACCACACAACAGGGAAGTATCCCCACTGTTGTTCTTTTTGTCCTCAAGATTTCCTTGATCCTTCTCATCCCCTCCCTTCTCTTAAAGTGATGTCCCTTACGAGCTCTCCTTCTACAAGGTTCAGCCACGTAGGTCAGGAAGGAATAGTTAGCAAGCAAGACAAGAGAAGAGTAAGAAAAAAACCTTTGGAGGGAGAGAACACATCGTGTGTTCCTTGATGCTATGTGGCATTGCGGAAGCCAATTCCACAAACAAGCACATGGTGCATTAGTATTAGTAGCGGCTACTACGATATAACCCTCTATAGTAGCAACAAGATGACTAATGGTATTAGGTACAATAACAATAGCATAATTAAATGTAATGTCAGTAGTAGTTTCCAAAATAGCAAAAAAGAAAGGGTTATCATTGAAGCAACAGAAGGCAAAGCAGCGGCTGTCGTTACTACCACCACCATCATTCCAAAAACTACAACAAGTAGTTTAAACATCAGCTTTGAACACGGGAGAGTGAACTACAACAGTGGCAAAAACTTTGGTGAGAAACAATAACGACATGGGACAATGACAATGTAAGGAACAACGGACATGACGAGCATCATCAGCAACATGAAGTACAGTATCCATAAGTTTTATGGTGATACAAGTATACAGGCCAATTGCGGCTCAGACCTTCCTCACTGCCATTGCGCAATCCATATGTCGTGGAGGCCTCAGTGAGAGGCAAGTGGCACTGGACGCGGCCCTGGCTTTCAATCATTGCGTGGAGCAATCCAGTGGCAACGAGCAGTTGTGCATTGAATTGAGGGTGCACGAGGTGCCCTGCATCCAGTTTGTCAGGTCACGGTCAGGGCGGACCTGTTCAAGCGGTCTCAGATGCAGGTCTCTCTGCATTGGTTCCTCGGCAGGCTCAAGGGGGCCACGAATAGCTTGTTGGCCAGCTGCGGATTGCCTGACACGGACCGGTTGCTTCGTATCACCTCTGACCCTGGGTCCAACGTCGGCATGGCCCTGTTGCTCGCTGAGAGGGAATGAATCGGTGCCCAGTTCCATTGAAAACGTACCAATGCAATGATACATGATTAGCAAGGATGGTAGCGACTGTAACATAAGCTAATGCTTGAAAGCCACATGGAGTGTGTAAGCTTCCACAAAACTCCCTCTACTCTTGTCATCACAAGGTAGTGCTTTAGCTGCAGGCCATTGACTATCGACAAGGAAAAAAGGGGTGTATTTCAATAACTCCAATGGGAGGCACATTTGTTTTAACATCATCACTATGATATCAACATATCTGTTTATTGCAAGATCTGAAGAAGCACAACAGTTTTTTAATCTTAACAACCTTCATTCTCCAACCCATACCAAGTGGGACTTCGATTTACAACACAGTTGTGGTTGCAATGTGTGTCGCCTGCTGCCATGATTGGACCAACACCATTGGCATGACGTACTCCACCTTAGATAGCACAAAGCAGAGCACAACATTGCCGCCAAATGACATTGTCGCTTGCATTCAATGGCTGGGCTCATGACCTTTATAGATTTTCAACTAGCTTCCAGCCTTCTTAGACCACCGCTCCTCTGTAATTCGTTCTTTGTAGCCAACCTAGTCCAACGGTCTCAAAGAGTGCAAGATGGACAACTCTGAGTCATTCACCACCTCGTGGCATGAAGCGCGGGATTTGGGGGTCTTACCAACGAAACGAATTCCTCCTCAAACTTCGGACAGCAATCAGGTCGGTTAGACGGCAGCTAATCCAGCTTTCTGTGGGTAGATATTGACGGCCTTCATTCTTCAACGTGAGATAATCACTTGCCAACCACTCCATAAGATAGCACTAAAGATGTGCTGAATTCTCCCAAGGGTTGGGCTACCTATGTCTTTGAAAGGTAACTAGCAGAGACTATTAGAGGTTTGGTGACTATGAACCATTAATAGATACTTATCACAATCACTAAAGTAAAAGACTAGTATAGGTGAGCTGTTAAACAATGTTTTGTTCTCTTGAAACAAAGAAAAAACAAAAACATCCATGAAAAAAAATGGTTGAAAAATCAAAGGAGTGAGTACTGGACTATAGAATACCATAAGGAGGTAGGGGGTAGCAAGAAGGAGAGAGAGAGAGAGAGAGAGAGAGAGAGAGAGAGAGAGAGAGAGAGAGAGAGAGAGAGAGAGAGAGAGAGAGAGAGAGAGAGAGAGAGAGAGGGAGAGAGAGAGAGAGAGAGAGAGAGAGAGAGAGA
>SZWC01000319.1:400588-420249 GCA_023375785.1 Penium margaritaceum | reverse complement strand
CGCTCTAGTGCCAAAGTGTGACGTTCTAGTGCCAAAGTGTGACGCTCTAGTGCCAAAGTGTGACGCTCTAGTGCCCAAGTGTGACACTCTATTGCCAAAATGTGATGCTCTAGTGCGAAAGTGTGACGCTCTAGTACCAAAATGTGAAGCTCTAGTGCCAACGTGTGATGCTCTAATGCCAACGTGTGACGCTCTAGTGCCAGCGTGTAAAGCTCAAGTGCTAAAGCATGATGCTCTACTACCAAAGTTTTAAGGTCTAGTGCCAAATTATGAATCTTTAGTATTAAAGTGTGACGCTGTAGTGCCAATGTGTGACGCTCTAGTGCCATTTTGTGATTATCTAGTGCCGAAGTGTGAAGCTCTAGTGCCAAAGTATGACGCTCAAGTGCCAAAGTGTGAAGCTCTACTGCCAAAGTGTGACACTCTACTGCCAAAGTGTGAGGCTCTAGTGCCAAAGTGTGACGCTCTAGTGCCAAAGTGTGACGCTCTAGTAACAACGTGTGACACTCTAGTGCGAACGCGTGACGCCCTAGTGCCAAAGTGTGATGCTCTAGTGCCAAAGTGTGATACTCTTTTGCCAAAGTGTGAAGCTCTAGTGCCAAAGTGAGACGCTCTTGTGCCAAGGTATGTAGCTCTATTGCCAAAGTGTGTTGCTCTAGTGCCAAATTGTGGCGCTCTAGTGCCAAAGTGTGATACTCTAGTACCAAAATGTGACGCTCTAGTGCTAAAGTGTGACCCTCTGGTGCCAATGTGTGAGGCTCTAGTGCCAAAATATGAATATCCACTGCCCAAGTGTGAAGCTCTAGTGCCAAAGTGTGACGCTCTAGTGCCAAAGTGTGAAGCTCTAGTGCCAAAGTTTGACGCTCTAGTGCCAAAGAATGACACTCTTGTGCCAAAGTGTGACGCTCTAGTGCCAAAGTGTGAAGCTCCAGTACCAAAGTGTCATGCTCTAGAGCCAAAGTGTGACGCTCTAGTGCCAAAGTGTGAAGCTCTAGTGCCAAAGTTTGACGCTCTAGTGCCAAAGAATGACACTCTTGTGCCAAAGTGTGACGCTCTAGTGCCAAAGTGTGAAGCTCCAGTACCAAAGTGTCATGCTCTAGAGCCAAAGCGTGACGCTCTAGTGCCAATGTGTGATTCTCTAGTGCCAAAGTGTGAAACTCTAGTGCCAAAGTGTGACGCTCTAGTGCCAAATTGTGAATCTCTAGTGCCAAAGTGTGACACTATAGTGCCAAAGTGTGACGCTCTAGTGCCAAAGTGTGATGCTCTAGTGCCAATGTGTGATGCTAGAATGCCAAAGTGTGACGCTATAGAGCCAAAGTATGACACTCTAGTGCTAAAGTGTGACGCTCTCGTGCCACACTGTGACACTCTAGTGCCAAAGTGTGACACTTTAGTGCCAAAGTATGACACTTTAGGAGCAAAGTGTGAGGCTTTAGTGCCGAAGTGTGAAGCTCTAGTGCCAAAGTGTGACGCTCTAGTGCCAAAGTGTGACGCTCTCGTGCAAAGGTATTACGCTCTCATTCCAATGCGTGACGCTCTATGGCCAAAGTGTGACGTTCTAGTGCCAAAGTGTGATGCACTAGTGCAACGTGTGGAGCTCTTATGCCAAAGTGTGACGCTCGTGTGTCAAAAGTGACGCTCTAGTGTCAAAGTGTGACAGTCTAGTGCCAAAGTGTGACGCTATAGTGCCAATTTGTCACGGTCTATTGCCAAAGTGTGACGCTACAGTGCCAGAGTATTACGCTCTAGAGCCAAAGTGTTAAGCTCTAGTGTCAAAGTGTGATGCTCTGGTAACAAAATGTGAAGCTCTAGTGCCAAACGGTGACGTTCTAGTGCCAAATTGTGAATCTGTAGTGCCAACGTGTAAAGATCTAGTGCCAAATTGTGACATTCTATTGCCAAAGTGTGAAGCTATAGTGCCAAAGTGTGACGCTCTAATGCCAAAGTGTGATGCTCTAGACCCAAAGTGTGTCGCTCTAGTGCCAAAGTGTGATGCTATAGTGCCGAATGAAGCTCTAGTGCCAAAGTGTGAAGCTCTAGTGCCAAAGTTTGTAGCTATAGTGCCAAAGTGCGACGCTCTAGTGCTTAAGTGTGAAGCTCTTGTGCCAACGTGTGACGCACTAGTGCCAAAGTCTGATGCTCTTGTGCCAAAATGTGAAACTCTAGTGCCAAAGTGTGACGCTCTAGTGCCAAAGTGTGACGCTCTAGTGCCATAGTGTGATGCTCTAGTGCCAACGTGTGAAGCTCTAGTGCCAAAGTATAATGCTCTAGTGTCAAAGTATGACGTTCTAGTGCCAAAGTGTGAAGCTCTAGTGCCAAAGTGTGACGCTATGGTGCCAAAGTGTGAAGCTCTAGTACCAAAGTGTGAAGCTCCAGTGCCAAAATGTGAAGTTCTTGTGCCAAAGTGTGAAGCTCTAGTGCCAAAGTGTGAAGCTCTAGTGCCAACGTTTGACCCTCTAGTGCCAAAGCGTGACACTCTGGTGCCAAAGTGTGATGCTCTAGTGCCAAAGTGTGAAACTCTAGTACCAAAGTGTCATGCTCTAGTGCCAAAGTGTGACGCTCTAGTGCCAAAGTGTGATTGTCTAGTGCCGAAGTGTGAAGCTCTAGTGCCAAAGTTGTCAGAAGAATGTAGGTGCGGGAACAACGGCAGAAGCAGGCAGATGCATCAGGACATGAAAGTGTACGTCACCAGAGTGACGTAGGCAAGAGCGGTTCGAGGAGTTAGAAGCGGGAGCTGATAGACGCTGAGACGCATGATAGTCGAGGTAGGCACGTTGGTGTGATCGAGAGCTGGCAAGATGGGAGACGGTTGGTGGAGTAAAAGAGATGAGTGAAGGAACGAGAGTGACGGAGCGAAGGGATGTGAGGGGCTGGCGAAGACTGAAAATGCGAGGAGCAAGCAGAGCGAAGACACGGAGGCGAAGCCGCAGAACCAAGGGGGAACAGGATGAGTAGAGCTGCTCTGGTTAAACCGGGAGGGAATGAGCTTCCTCCTTATATCAAGACATAACAGGACAAATCATATCAAATGGTTTCTTGTGCACTAGCGGAATGTGCTTGCGGTCGGACCACTTATTAGGGGATTTCTCGGTAGGATGCCCGTTGGTAGGTCGAGGACCGTTAACGGTTAGTCACAGGTGATGACCGAGGTGGCTCTAAGCCAGAGCTGAACCGTTATTGAGATCTTAATCTCGGGTGTGTCTCGCTCTGTCAGATTCATATCCTGACACCCCCCTTCAATCTGACAGACTATCTATGTGAGTAGGTTCGTTCCATGGTAATGGAGCGTCCTAAAACCCGAGAGGAAAGGAAGTGTGACCACATGTCTCCGAGGTCCCCTGGATGTGCGTCAACAAGTGCATGATAGGTTATGTGCACGACAGTCTTCAGTTCTCTGCGTACTTGTTGATTTACCTTAGCGTACGACTCAGTCTGTTGTTCTGGTGGCCCAATGTAGAGCTGATCACCAAACAGACAGTCTGTTACACCGAGATGTAGGAGAAGAACTGGGTAGAGGAACCTGTACACCTGCTTGACCCATTCTTGTGTTTGTGTCCATCCCTCATGACGCCCAAATGCGGGCAAGGGGTCAATTTCTCCTGCCATTGTGGGCAGTTTTGGCATGTTGGTGCAGACCCCTTTGAGCCAGTGACGCCACCACCCCTGATGGAGAATCTTGAGCCAAAGCAGCGGGGTAGTGTGAGCAGTTATGAAGTGATGGTGATAGGAAGGATGCACAAGGGGTCGTAGTTGATTGCACGCTGCTTCAAAGGTGATTTGTTGAATGTTCACGGAGTAATTGTCCGATCCTGGGGTGTGTCTGTCGGTGTCGTACTCAACTGATCCTCAGAGTAGATTGACGAGTGAATGTTCATGAGCTGACCATCCAACAGCGTGTGTCAGGACAGAGGCAGACCATGTATGTACGTTGGACCCGTCTTTGGCGAGCATGTCATCTTGGGGAAAAGGTGGAGTGACCATGATGATGGTTGGTATGGAAGTTTGTCAGAGGTGCAAGGTACAGGCAGTCAGTAAAGCAGTTGAGTTGAGTAGAGGATGAAGCTGATGGTAGGGAATGATAAATGGCAGGGTAGTTTCAGGGGTGAAGCTCCTTGCGCAGCGAAGTTTTTGGCGTGGGCGCAGGTTGTCGCTTGAGTGATGCGACCGGGCGGATCTGCGTGCCAAGCTTTTTGACGGAAGTCGACTGGTAGCGGAAAGCGATTGATGATGGAGTGGGCGCAGGGGCGAAACCACATGCGTGTGAGAAGTGTTCGGCGTGGGCGCAGGTTGTCGCGGAATGGGCGATACGACCGGTCGGATCCTTGTGCCGAGCGAATCGGAAGCAGATGACGGCGGAGGAATGATGGATGATGGAGTGGGTAGAGGGGCAGACCCACGTGCGCGATTTGAATTAGGGGAGTAGGATGCGGCAAGGGGAAGGCAGGTGCCGACGCGCCGCGAGAAATCTGCTGCTGGCATGGGTGTAGGCTGCTGCGGAAACGGGCAGCTAGCTCGTGCACATCCTAGCGCCGTTCACAGATGCTGATGATGATTGCTGAGGCGAAACCTGATGATGATGACGGAGTGGGCGCATGGGCGAACCGCGTGCGCTGAAGGAAGTTTCGGCGTGGGCGTAGGTTGTCGCGAAAAAAGGTGATGCGACCAGGCGGATCCTTGTGCCGACCTGAAAGCGATGCGGAAGCAGAGGGAACCATTGATTTGTTGAGTGGGCGTAGGGACGAAACTACATGCACGATAAACCGATGCTGATGCTGATGATTAATGAGAGGGCGGCGCAGACAATGCTGATGATGGCGGGGAGACAATGCGGAGACCACGCGGATGGTGCTGAAGATGGAGAGATGAAAATGAGGCAGGAACGAGCGGCTGACGAAGCTGAGGAGATTGAAGCGAGGAGGAGGAGGGAGCGACGCGAGCGGAGAGAGCCAAGATGAGAGGCGATGCGGTAGGAAGGCAAAGCGACACAACTACTTCTTCTGCGTTCAGGAGAGTGACGGCTTGTTCCCCAGTTGGCTCAGAAATGGGAGCAGGAAGACTGGTGGTATCCGATATCCTGTCAGCTAGGAGAGGTTGGTTGCAGCAGAGGGAGTCAGTCAGCGAGCAGAGGTACTGGACCGCTGATGTCGGGAGAGTGACGGCTTGTTCCCAAGTTGGCTCAGAAGTGGGAGCAGGAAGATTGGTGGTGTCCGATGTCCCGACGGTGGTGGTTTGGCTGTTGCTGCTGACGAGGCGACGCGAGAAGGCGAATTGAGATGATGGATGTAGGGCCGACAGAGGATAACAGCGAGGAAGGAGCAGATGAAGCTGGTGAGGCAAAATGAAAGAGAAGGAGATGCTTGCAGAGGAGGATTTGATGAGGGGCAGCGGATGGCGAACGGCAGGAAGCTTCTTGGTAGTTGACGGCAGGTGGCGGCTTGATAGTTGCTTGCGGCTGATGTAGGCCACGCGTCACCGGTTGTTAGCCACGGGCGCGGAAGTGGGCGCAGGGCCTTCTTGGGACAAAGAGACGTTTCTTCAGTGTGGCGGACTCGTCAGGCAGAGCTGCCGATGTCAGCTGTTGGCGAAGTGGCGATACGCGTGGTGACGGTGGCGGCGGCAGGAGAACGCGAGTCGAAGCGATGAAGCAAGGATGGCGGCAAAGTGATGACGCGGTCACGGGACTCCAGGTGGTGTTGCCTGAAGCTCTGATACCATGTCAGAAGAATGTAGATGCGAGAACAGCAGCAGAAGCAGGTAGAAGCATCAACACATGCAAGTGCACGTCAACAGAGTGACGTATGCAAGAGCGGATCGAGGAGTTAGCCGCGGGAGCTGATAGACGCTGAGACGCGAGATAGTTGAGGTAGGCAATTTGGTGTGAGAGAGAGCCGGCAAGATGGGGGACGATTGGCGGAGTAGAAGAGCTGAGCGAAGGAACGAGAGTGACGGAGCGAAGGGATCTGAGGGGCTGGCGAAGACGGGAAATGCGAGGAGCAAGCAGAGCGAAGACACGGCGGCGAAGCCGTGGAATCAAGGGAGAACAGGATGAGTGGAACTGTTCTGGTTAAACTGGGAGGGAATGAACATCCTCCTTATATCAAGACAGAACAGGACAAAGCATATCCAACGGCTTATTGTGCACTAGCCGAACGCGCTTGCGGTCGGACCGCTTATTAGGGGATTTTTCGGTAGGATGCCCGTTCATAGGTCGAGGACTGTTAATGATTAGTCACGGGTGATGACCGAGGTGGCTCTAAGCCGGAGCTGAACCGTTATTGTGATCTTAATCTCGGGTGTGTCTCGCTCTGTCAGATTCATGTCCCGACAAAAGTGTGACGCTCTAGTGCAAAAGTGTGAATATATAGTGCCAAAGTGTGACGCTATAGTGCCAAAGTGTGACCCTCTAGTGCCAAAGTGTGACGCTCTAGTGCCAAAGTGTGATGATTTAGTACCAAAGTGTGACGCTATAGTGCCAAAGTATAATGCTCTAGTGCTAAGGTGTGACGCTCTTGTGCCACACTGTGACGCTCTAGTGCCAAAGGGTGACGCTCTAGTGCCAAAGTATGACAATTTAGTGGCAAATTGTGAGGCTTTAGTGCCAAAGTGTGAAGCTCTAGTGCCAAAGTGATGCTCTAGTGCCAAAGTATGTCGCTCTCGTGCCAAAGTATGACGCTCTAGTCCCAACGCGTGATGCTCTAGTGCCAAAGTGTGACGCTCTAGTGCCAAAGTGTGATGCTCTAGTGCCAACGTGTGGAGCTCTTATGCCAAAGTGTGACGCTCTTGTGCCAAAAGTGACGCTCTACTGCCAAAGCGTGACGCTCTAGTGCCAAAGTGTGACGCTCTGGTGCCAAAATTGTGACGCTCTATTGCCAAAGTGTGACGCTCTAGTGCCAAAGTGTTCCGCTCTAGAGCCAAAGTGTTAAGCTCTAGTGTCAAAGTGTGATGCTCTGGTAACAAAATGTGAAGCTCTAGTGCCAAAGCGTGACGCTCTAGTGCCAAAATGTGAAGCTCTAGTGCCAACGTGTGAAGCTCTAGTGCCAAAGTGTGACATTATAGTGCCAATGTTTGAAGCTATAGTGCCAAAGTGTGACGCTCCAATACCAAAGTGTGATGCTCTAGAACCAAAGTGTGTCGCTCTAGTGCCAAAGTATGATACTGTAGTGCCGAATGAAGCTCTAGTGCCAAAGTGTGAAGCTCTAGTGCCAAAATTTGAAGCTATAGTGCCAAAGTGTGACGCTCTAGCACTAAAGTGTGACGCTCTAGTGCCAACGTGTGATGCACTAGTGCCAAAGTGTGATGCTCTTGTGCCAAAATGTGAAGCTGTAGTACCAAAGTGTGACGCTCTAATACCAAAGTGTGACGCTCTAGTGTGAGAGAGTGATGCTCTAGTGCCAAAGTGTGAAGCTCTAGTGCCAAAGTGTGATGCTTTAGTGTCAAAGTGTGACGATCTAGTGCCAAAGTGTGAAGCTCTAGTGCCAAAGTGTGACGCTCTAGTGCCAAAGTGTGAAGCTCTAGTGCCAGAGTGTGAAGCTTTAGTGCCAAAGTGTGAAGCTCTAGTGCCAAAGTGTGATGATCTAGTGCGATAGTGTGAATCTATAGTGCCATAGTGTGACGCTCTAGTGCGAAAGTGTGACGCTCTAGTATTAAAATGTGATGCTATAGGGCCAAAGTGTGACGCTCTATTGCCAAAGTGTGACGCCATAGTGCCTAAGTGTGACGTTATTTTGCCAAAGTGTGACGCTCTAGTGCCAAAGTGTGAAGCTCTAGTGCCAAAGTGTGACGCTCCAGTGCCAAAGTGTGACGCTCTAGTACCAAAGTGTGACGCTCTAGTGCCAAAGTAAGACACTCTACTGCAAACATGTGACCCTCTAGTGCCAAAGTATGAAACTCTAGTACAAAGTGTGACGACCTAGTGCCAAAGTGTGACGCTCTTGTTCGAAAGTGTGACGCTCTAGTGCCAAAGTGTAATGCTGTTGTGCCAGAGTATTACACCCTAGTGCCAAAGTGTGACGCTCTCGTGCCAAAGTGTGATACTCTAGTGCCAAAGTGTGACGCTCTATTTCCAAAGTGTGACTCTCTATTGCCAATTGTGACGCTCTTGTGCTAAAGTATTATGCTCGAGTGCCAATGGGTGACGCTCTAGTGCCAAAGTGTAATGCTCTAGTGCCAAAGTCTGACGCTCTGGTGCCAAAGTGTGATGCTCTAGTGCCAAGGTGTGATGCTCTAGTGCCAAAGTATGACGCTCTAGTGCCAAAGTGTGACGCTCTAGTACCAAAGTGTGATGCTCTAGTGCCAAAGTGTGATGCTCTAGTGCCAAGGTGTGATGCTCTAGTGCCAAAGTATGACGCTCTAGTGCCAAAGTGTGACGCTCTAGTACCAAAGTGTGATGCTCTAGTGCCAAAGTGTGATGCTCTAGTGCCAAGGTGTGATGCTCTAGTGCCAAAGTATGACGCTCTAGTGCCAAAGTGTGACGCTCTAGTACCAAAGTGTGATGCTCTAGTGCCAAAGTGTGATGCTCTAGTGCCAAAGTGTGACGCTCTAGTGCCAAATTGTGACGCTCTAGTGCCAAAGTGTGATGCTCTAGTGCCAAAGTGTGACACTCTAGTGCCAAAGTGTGACGCTCTAGTGCCAAAGGGTGACGCTCTAGTGCCAAAGTCTGAAGCTCTAGTGCTGAAGGGTGAATCTATAGTGCCAAAGAGTGACGCTCCAGTGCCAAAGTGTGACGCTCTAGTGTAAAAGTGTGACGCTCTGGGGCCAAAGTAAGAAACTATTGTGCCAAAGTGTGATGTTCTACTGCCAATGTGTGACGCTCTAGTACCAAAGTGTGACGTTCTAGTGCCAAAGTGTGAAGCTCTCGTGCCAAAATGTGACGCTCTAGTGCCAAAGAGTGACGCTCTAGTGCCAAAGTGTGACGCTCTAGTGCCAAATTGTGACGCTCTATTTCCAAAGTGTGACTCTCTATTGCCAATTGTGACGCTCTTGTGCTAAAGTATTACGCTTGAGTGCCAATGGGTGACGCTCTAGTGCCAAAGTGTAATGCTCTAGTGCCAAAGTCTGACGCTCTGGTGCCAAAGTGTGATGCTCTAGTGCCAAGGTGTGATGCTCTAGTGCCAAAGTATGACGCTATAGTGCCAAAGTGTGAAGCTCTAATGCCAAAGTGTGACGCTCTAGTGCCAAAGCGTGACGCTCTAGTGCCGAAGTGTGACGCTCTAGTGCCAAAGTGTGATGCTCTAGTGCCATAGTGTGATTCTCTAGTGCCAAAGTGTGAAGCTCTAGTGCCAAAGTATGACGCTCAAGTGCCAAAGTGTGAAGCTATACTGCCAAAGTGTGACACTCTACTGCCGAAGTGTGACGCTCTAGTGCCAAAGTGTGATGCTCTAGTGCCATAGTGTGATTCTCTAGTGCCAAAGTGTGAAGCTCTAGTGCCAAAGTATGACGCTCAAGTGCCAAAGTGTGAAGCTATACTGCCAAAGTGTGACACTCTACTGCCGAAGTGTGACGCTCTAGTGCCAAAGTGTGATGCTCTAGTGCCATAGTGTGATTCTCTAGTGCCAAAGTGTGAAGCTCTAGTGCCAAAGTATGACGCTCAAGTGCCAAAGTGTGAAGCTATACTGCCAAAGTGTGACACTCTACTGCCGAAGTGTGACCCTCTAGTGCCAAAGTGTGACGCTCTAGTGCCAAAGTGTGACGCTCTAGTATCAAAGTGTGACGGTCTAGTGCCAACGTGTGACGCTCTAGTGCCAAAGTGTGACACTCTAGTGCCAAAGTGTGATACCCTTTTGCCAAAGTGTGAAGCTCTAGTGCCAAAGTGTGACTCTCTTGTGCCAAAGTATGTAGCTCTAATGCCAAAGTGTGTTTCTCTAGTGCCAAATTCTGGCGCTCTAGTGCCAAAGTGTGACACTCTAGTACCAAAGTGTGACGCTCTAGTGCCAAAGTGTGATGCTCTGGTGCCAATATGTGACGCTCTAGTGCCAAAATATGAATATCTAGTGCCCAAGTGTGAAGCTCTAGTGCCAAAGTGTGACGCTCTACTGCCAAAGTGTGAAGCTCTAGTGCCAAAGTGTGACGCTCTAGTGCCAAAGTATGACACTCTTGTGCCAAAGTGTGACGCTCTAGTGCCATAGTGTGAAGTTGTAGTACCAAAGTGTCATGCTCTAGCGCCAAAGTGTGACGCTCTAGTGCCAAAGTGTGATTTTCTAGTGCCGAAGTGTGAAGCTCTAGTGCCAAAGTGTGACGCTATAGTGCCAAAGTGTGAATCTCTAGTGCCAAAGTGTGACTCTATAGTGCCAAAGTGTGACGCTCTTGTGCCAAAGTGTGATGCTATAATGCCAAAGTGTGATGATATAGTGCCAAAGTGTGATGCTATCGTGCCAAAGTACGATGCTCTACTGCTAAAGTGTGACGCTTTCGTGCCACACTGTGACACTCTACTGCCAATGGGTGAGACTCTAGAGCCAAAGTATGACACTTTAGTGGCAAAGTGTGAGGCTTTAGTGCCGAAGTGTGAAGCTCTAGTGCCAAATTGTGACGCTCTAGTGCCAAAGTGTGACGCTCTCGTGCCAAAGTATGACACTCTAGTTCCAACGCGTGACGCTCTAGTGCCAAAGTGTGACGCTCTCGTGCCAAAGTATGACACTCTAGTTCCAACGCGTGACGCTCTAGTGCCAAAGTGTGACGCTCTAGTGCCAAAGTGTGATGCTCTAGTGCCAATGTGTGGAGCTCTTATGCCAAAGTGTGACACTCTTGTGCCAAAAGCGACGCTCTAGTGCCAAAGTGGGATGCTCTAGTGCTAAATTGTGACGCTCTAGTGCCAAATTGTGACGCTCTTTTGCCAAAGTGTGACGCTCTAGTGCCAAAGTGTTACGCTCTAGAGCCAAAGTGTTCAGCTCTAGTGTCAAAGTGTGATGCTCTGGTAACAAAATGTGAAGCTCTTGTGGCAAAGCGTGATGCTCTAGTGCCAAATTGTGAAGCTCTAGTGCCAACGTGTGAAGCTCTAGTGCCAAAGTGTGACATTCTAGTGCCAAAGTGTGAAGTTATAGTGCCAAAGTGTGACGCTCTAATGCCAAAGTGTGATGCTCTAGAACGAAAGTGTGTCGCTCTAGTGCCAAAGTGTGATGCTATAGTGCCGAATGAAGCTCTAGTGCCAAAGTGTGAAGCTCTAGTGCCAAAGTTTGAAGCTATAGTGCCAAAGTGTGACTCTCTAGTGCTAAAGTGTGACGCTCTAGTGCCAACATGTGACGCACTAGTGCCAAAGTGTGATGCTCTTGTGCCAAAATGTGAAGCTCCAGTACCAAAGTGTGACGCTCTAGTGCCAAAGTGTGACGCTCTAGTGCCAGAGTGTGATGCTCTAGTGCCAAAGTGTGAAGCTCTAGTTCCAAAGGGTTATGATATAGTGTCAAAGTGTGACGCTCTAGTGCCAAAGTGTGAAGCACTAGTGCCAAAGTGTGACGCTGTAGTGCCGAAATGTGAAGCTCTGGTGCCAAAGTGTGAAGCTCCAGTGCCAAAGTGTGAAGCTTTAGTGTTAAAGTGTGACGCTCTATTGCCAAAGTCTGAAGCTGTGGTGCCAAAGTGTGACATTCTAGTGCTAAAGTGTGACACTCTTGTGCCAAAGTGTGACGCTCTAGTGCCAAAGTGTGACGCTCTCGTGCCAAAGTATGACACTCTAGTTCCAACGCGTGACGCTCTAGTGCCAAAGTGTGACGCTCTAGTGCCAAAGTGTGAAGCTCTAGTGTTAAAGTGTGACGCTCTATTGCCAAAGTCTGAAGCTGTGGTGCCAAAGTGTGACATTCTAGTGCTAAAGTGTGACACTCTTGTGCCAAAGTGTGACGCTCTAGTGCCAAAGTGTGAAGCTTTAGTACCAAAGTGTCATACTCTA
The DNA here is from genome assembly GCA_023375785.1 of Penium margaritaceum. Taxonomy (NCBI): domain Eukaryota; kingdom Viridiplantae; phylum Streptophyta; class Zygnematophyceae; order Desmidiales; family Peniaceae; genus Penium; species Penium margaritaceum. The sequence continues at coordinate 408,374 of SZWC01000319.1, read as the reverse complement.
GTGCCAAAATGTGACGCTCTAGTGCCAAAGTGTGATTCTCTAGTGCCTACGTGTGAAGCTATAGTGCCAAAGTGTGACACTCTAGTGCCAAAGTCTGAATCTCTAGTGCGAAAGTGTGACGCTATAGTGCCAAACTGTGACGCTCTAGTGCCAAAGTATGATGCTCTAGTGCCAACGTGTGATGCTATAGTGCCAAAGTGTGACGCTTTAGTGCCAAAGTATGACGCTCTAGTGCTAAAGTGTGACGCTCTCGTGCCACACTGTGACGCTCTAGTGCCAAAGGGTGGCGCTATAGTGCCAAAGTATGACACTTTAGTGGCAAAGTGTGAGGCTTTAGTGCCGAAGTGTGAAGCTCTAGTGCCAAAGTGTGATTCTCTAGTGCCAAAGTGTGACACTCTCGTGCCAAAAGTATGATGCTCTAGTTCCAACGCGTGACGCTCTAGTGCCAAAGTGTGACGCTCTAGCGCCAAAGTGTAATGCTCTAGTGCCAACGTGTTGATCTCTTATTCCACAGTGTGACGCTCTTGTGCCAAAAGTGATGCTCTAGTGCCAAAGTGTGACGCTCTAGTGCCAAAGTGTGATGCTCTAGTGCCAAAGTGTGACGCTCAATTGCCAAAGTGTGACGCTCTAGTGCCTAAGTGTTATGCTCTAGAGCCAAACTGTTAAGCTCTAGTGTTAAAGTGTGATGCCCTTGTAACAAAATGTGAAGCTCTTGTGCCAAAGCGCGATGCTCTAGTGCCAAATTGTGAAGCTATAGTGCCAACGTGTGAAGCTCTAGTGCCAAAGTGTGACATTCTAGTGCAAAGTGTGAAGCTATAGTGCCAAAGTGTGAGGCTCTAATGCCAAAGTGTGACTCTCTACAACCAAGGTGTGTTGCTCTAGTGCCAAAGTGTGATGATGTAGTGCCGAATGAAGCTCTAGTGCCAAAGTGTGAAGCCCTAATGCCAAAGTTTGAAGCTATAGTGCCAAAGCGTGACGCTCTAGTGCTAAAGTGTGATGCTCTAGTGCCAACGTGTGATGCACTAGTGCCAAAGTGTGATGCTCTTGTGCCAAAATGTGAAGCTCTAGTGCCAAAGTGTGACGCTCTAGTGCCAAAGTGTGACGCTCTAGTGCCAGAGTGTGATGCTATAGTGCCAACGTGTGAAGCCCTAGTGCCAAAGTGTTATGCTATAGTGTCAAAGTGTGACGCTCTAGTGCCAAAGTGTGAAGCTCTAGTGCCAAAGTGTTATGCTCTAGAGCAAAAGTGTGAAGCTCTAGTGCCAAAGTGTGAAGCTCCAATGCCAAGGTGTGAAGCTCTAGTGCCAAAGTGTGACGCTCTAGTGCTAAAGTGTGAAGCTGTAGTGCCAAAGTATGACGCTCTAGTGCCAAAGTGTGACACTCGTGTGCCAAAGTGTGACGCTCTAGTGCCAAAGTGTGAAGCTCTAGTACCAAAGTGTCATGCTCTAGTGCCAAAGTGTGACGCTCTAGTGCCAAAGTGTGATTCTCTAGTGCCGAAGTGTGAAGCTCTAGTGCCAAAGTATGACAATCTAGTGCCAAAGTGTGAATCTCTAGTGCCAAAGTGTGACGCTATAGTGCCAAAGTGTGACGCTCTAGTGCCAAAGTGGGACGCTCTAGTGCCAAAGTGTGATGCTATAGTGCCAAAGTGTGACGCTATAGTGCCAAAGTGTGATACTCTAGTGCTTAAGTGTGACGCTCTCGTGCCACACTGTGACGCTCTATTGCCAAAGGGTGACGCTGTAGTGCCAAAGTATGACACTTTAGTGGCAAAGTGTGAGGCTTTAGTACCGAGTGTGAAGCTCTGATGCCAAAGTGTGACGCTCTAGTGCAAAAGTGTGACGCTGTCGTGCCAATGTTTGACGCTCTAAATCCCATGCGTGACGCTCTAGTGCCAAAGTTTGATGCTCTAGTGCCAAAGTGTGATGCTCTAGTGCCAACGTGTGGAGCTCTTATGCCAAAGTGTGACGCTCTTGTGCCAAAAGTGACACTCAAGGGCCAGAGTGTGACGCTCTAGTGCCAAAGTATGACGCTCTAGTGCCAAACTGTGGCGCTCTATTGCCAAAGTGTGACGCTCTAGAGCCAAAGTGTTACGCTCTAGAGCCAAAGTGTTAAGCTCTAGTGTCAAAGTGTGATGCTCTGGTAACAAAATGTGAAGATATAGTGCAAAAGCGTGACGCTCTAGTGCCAAAATGTGAAGCTCTAGTGCTAACGTGTGAAGATATAGTGCCAAAGTGTGACATTCTAGTGCCAAAGTGTGAAGCTATAGTGCCAAAGTCTGACACTCTAAAGCCAAAGTGTGACACTCTAGAATCAAAGTGTGACGCTCGAGTGCCAAAGTGTGATGCTGTAGTGCTGAATGAAGCTCTAGTGCCAAAGTGTGAAGCTCTAGTGCCAAAATTTGAAGCTAAAGTGCCAAAGTGTGACGCTCTAGTGCTAAAGTGTGACGCTCTAGTCCCAATGTGTGACGCACTAGTGCCAAAGTGTGATACTCTTGTGCCAAAAGTGAAGCTGTAGTACCAAAGTATGACACTCTAGTGCCAAAGTATGACGCTCTAGTACCACAGTGTGATGCTCTAGTGCCAAAGTGTGAAGCTCCAGTGCCAACGTGTGAAGATCTAGTGCCAAAGTGTGATGATCTAGTGCCATAGTGTGAAGCTCTAGTGCCAAAGTGTGACGCTCTAGTGCAAAAGTGTGACGCTCTAGTGGTCAAGTGTGATGCTCTAGGGCCAAAATGTGACGCTCTATTGCCAAAGTGTGACGCCATAGTGCCTAAGTGTGACGCTCGTTTGCCGAAGTGTGTAGCTCTAGTGCCAAAGTGTGATGCTCTAGTGCCAAAGTGTGATGCTACAGTGCCAAAGTGTGACGCTCTAGTGCCCATGTGTGACGCTCTAGTGCCCATGTGTGAAGCTCTAGTACCAAAGTGTGACGCTCTAGTGCCAAAGTGTGACACTATAGTGCAAACATGTGACCCTCTAGTGCCAATGTGTGAAGCTCTAGTACAAAGTGTGACGTTCTAGTGCCAATGTGTGACGCTCTTGTACAAATGTGTGATACTCTAGTGCCAAAGTGTGATGCTCTAGTGCCAAAGTGTGACGCTCTAGTGCCAAATTGTGACGCTCTATTCCCAAAGTGTGACGCTCTAGTGCCAAAGTGTTATGCCCTATAGCCAAAGTGCTAAGCTCTAGTGTCAAAGTGCGATGCTCTGGTAACAAAATGTGAAGCTCTAGTGCCAAAGCGTGACGCTCTAGTGCCAAATTGTGAAGCTCTAGTGCCAACGTGTGAAGCTCTAGTGCCAAAGTGTGACATTCTAGTGCCAAAGTGTGAAGATATAGTGCCAAAGTGTGACGCTCTAATGCCAAAGTGTGACACTATAGAACCAAAGTGTGTTGCTCTAGTGCCAAAGTGTGATGCTGTAGTGCCGAATGAAGCTCTAGTGCCTAAGTGTGAAGCTGTAATGCCAAAGTTTGAAGCTATAGTGCCAAAGTGTGACGCTCTGGTGCTAAACTGTGACGCGCTAGTGCCAACGTGTGACGCACTAGTGCCAAAGTGTGACGCTCTTGTGCCAAAATGTGAAGCATTAGTGCCAAAGTGTGATGCTCTAGTGCCAAAGTGTGATGCTCTAGTGCCAGAGTGTGATGCTTTAGTGCCAAAGCGTGAAGATCTAGTGCCAAAGTGTGATGCTTTAGTGTCAAAGTTTGAAGCTCTAGTACCAAAGTGTGAAACTCTAGTGCCAAAGTGTGATGCTCTAGTGCCAAAGTGTGAAGCTCTAGTGCCAAAGTGTGAAGCTCCATTGCCAAAGTGTGAAGCTCTAGTGCCAATGTGTGACGCTCTAGTTCCAGAGTGTGAAGCTCTAGTGCCAAAGTGTGACGCTCTAGTGCCAAAGTGTGACACTCTTGTGCCAAAGTGTGACGCTCTAGTGTCAAATTGTGAAGCTCTAGTACCAAAGTATCATGCTCTAGTGCCAACGTGTGACACTCTAATGCCAAAGTGTGATGCTCTAGTACCGAAGTATGAAGCTCTAGTGCCAAAGTGTGACGCTCTAGTGCCAAAGTGTGAATCTCCAGTGCCAAAGTGTGACGCTATAGTGCCAAAGTGTGACAATCTAGTGCCAAAGTGTGACGCTCTAGTGCCAAAGTGTGATGCTATAGTGCCAAAGTGTGACGCTATAGTGGCAAAGTATGATGCTCCAACGCTAAAGTGTGACGCGCTTGTGCCACACTGTGATGCGCTAGTGCCAAAGAGTGACGCTCTAGTACCAAAGTATGACACTTTAGGGGCAAAGTGTGAGGCTTTAGTGCCAAAGTGTGAATCTCTAGTGCCAAAGTGTGACGCTCTAGTGCCAAAGTGTGACGCTCTCGTGCCAAAGTATGACGCTCTAGTTCCAACGCGTGACACTCTAGTGCCAAAGTGTGAAGCTGCGCAGTGGCAAGGCAGAGGTCGGATGGGATCCAGCCAATGCTGGCGTAGAGTGTAATTTTCTTCACCAAGATCCAAGGGTCCTCCTCGATGGCGCCCTTGAAGGTGTCAAGCCGCGGCAGAATTACGGGCTCGGAGCGGATGTACTGCAGCTGAGGCACAGTTAGTCGTCGACGCAGTCACGGCAGTCGGAGGGTGAAGATTGGCAGACTGGGCCGCGGAGTATCCCGCATGGTGGATCTGCATTGAAGGTTACCCCGCACGTATGTGAGAGCCCAGGTGTGTGTGTGACTGGTGCATGTACCAGGAAGGAGCTGGCAGTGAGGTGGTGTAAGGTGTGGAGAGGAATGTCGTCCCAAGGGACGGTGCCGAAGGTCCCTATGTCTGCGGTGTCATCAGCTGAGGCATCCAATAGGTCTGTGTGGTGGGCACCACCGCAGCACTGGTGACTACGGCTGGTGCCACCAGGAGGGGATGGGTCGTTGTCTCTGCATGGTGCTTATCTCCATCATCAGCGGCAATGGTGGGTGCGAGTGGCCTTGTGGCGCCGATGGAAGTTGCGGCATTAGTGGTGGTACCTGAAGAGTCACTCCGGCTGGCATGGTTCCGGTTAGCTACGGCGGATGAAGCTGCTGGTAGGCTGGTGCGGAGTAAATGGGTGGTGGCTGTGCCCCTTGGGGCAGCGGTGGCTGCATGCCGGGTACGAAAGACTGCTCACCCACTCCTACTTGCTTGATGCTCATCAACTGCTACTGCAAAGTTGGCCATGGGTGCCAAACTGTTGCTGAAGGTTACATCAATGTCATGCCTCCATGCTTCTGCTGGTGCATCAGTGGTTGGATTCCATAAGGCTGAGTTGTGGCATCCCTGTGTGCGACGCCCCCGAAAGATTGTATCCCTTGTGGTGAATGCGATACCATCATAGGGTGTTGCACCGCGGTTCCTGTTTGTGTCGGTGCTATCACCTGCTGCGGCTAGCAGCTGGTCCGCGGCATGCCTACCACGGGCATCACGATCCCTGCCGGCGTGGAACCCATCAATACCTGTGATGGGTTTATTTGTTGTCGTGGTGCACCCATTGCTGGATTTCCCGCCGCAGGTGGCTGCGGCATTGTTCCCGCTTGCACCGTTTCCCGACATGGCGACGACTGATACACAGGTGGTTGGATCGTTACTGCCGCCGGTATGACTACAGCTTCCATCGTCATCTTTCTGGCGGACAAGGGCACCTGGGGAGCCTGCTACTCGTGCGTTGTTTGCGCGGAACCTTGGGCCAAAGAGGGTGATGATGGTCTCACTTGGGTGGTTCCTAGGTTCTGTTGCTGCGGGTGCATCCGCGTCAGCTACGGACCCAGTACTGGGGTTTATGGCAGTCCATCCACTTACCGTGGTCTGACAAACTGTGGTGGTGGGTCCGTCCCCAGCTGCCCGTCCTGCGCGGAAGCCGTGCTCCCCACTGGGATGGTGTCGACCCGCGGCTCCTATTGGGCCACTAGCTGCTGCTTGCCCGGTATTGAGTACTCCTGGGATCCATGTTGTTCCCCAGGCTGCACCACCTCGAGTGACGGATGCATCATAGGTGGGGAGTACTGTGGCAACGGGTTGGCTGGTGCCGTTTGCTGTTCCCCGCCACGGCGTCGGTAGAGCAGTCAGTGGTAGGCTCCGAGTTCCCCACCAGCTCGGACTGGCCGGATCCGCGGCTGCCATGGCTAGAGACTGTCTCCACTTCCACACGCTTGCCCAGAGCATCCATGATAGGACGCTAGTACAGCTGTTCTACCCACTCGATCACCCGACGGTGTTGAACGAGCAGATCGGAGCCCGGTGAGGAGCTGACAAGGGTGCGGGACGACACCGGAGAGGAAAACCGGCTTCATGCGTAGGTGATGGCTTGGCGCGACAGGAAGCACCGCACTGATGACTGCTGTTGTCATCGCCTGAAATCCTGATACACAAAGCTTGCCGCCGACATCAATGAGTGATCTGAAGGGTACGTGCAGGTCTGCTGAACAAAGAGCGAGGAACTTTCCACGCTCACCGCACCATGGCAATGATACCCTCAATTTTTCTGTGTCCTTAACCTTCTCCGTGCCTGCTCTGTTCCACGCTATCTGCAGACTTTGTACGACTACAGCACTTTCTGCTTGTCGGGGCTTGCTTGACAACCAATCTACGATTATGACCCTGAGCGACTTACAGTTCCGCGGATTGTAGGTCTGGACTTACACGTGAGATCCTCACCGGTAAGTGACACTCCACGGTCCACTTCCTGCCACATGCGAGACGCCACCTCGCGGCTTCCAGCTCAACTCCGCGGAACCTCGTTATGTGGTTGTGTGCAGGCAAGGGCACCACAGGCAGCTCACTTCAACTTGGGTTTGGCCACTCACGCACTTCATCTCGCAGTCCGCGGCTATGAAATCAAAGGCAACACAAGGTAGGGACGCGAAATGCAGAGAGAACAGATGGGAGCGGTAAGTGTCTCTGATAGTCAGAGGCAAAGTACATGATCTGGCAAAGTATTCAGTCGAGAGCAATAAAGACTGACGGAGCCACTTGTGCTACTACTTGCCTATGCTGTATCTAGCTGGGACTCCGCATGGCGTGTCTATATGTTGGCGGTCTCATCCCTCTCATACCATCCTCTTTACCCCTACTTGGACTCCATGTGGTGCGGCTACGCACCGCGGGTCTTGTCCTCGCATTCAAGGAACATCATCTTCACTTATCCTAAGTCTTCTTCTTCATCCGCGGCTCGCACACGCGGTCTTTGTGTTCTTCCTTGAATCTTCATCTTCCGCGGTGTGTCCTCAGGTGTTGTTTCCGTGATTGATGCGCTGACTTCCATGCTGATTGGTTGTTGCTTCCCCGATTGCCTCGTCTGCCTGCTGTCGTAACCGTCTTTGCTTGATTTATTACGTGATTGCCTCTCCTTCCGCGGTTCATCCCCTGTTCCTTTCCCACCGCGGGTCTCCCCGCCGCTTCTTTCCGCCCTCTCTCAGCTTCCGCCACAAATGCTTGAGATGGCAGGGGGCGGCCGTCGCAGATGAAAATATCAACCTGTGGCAGCCTCCCCCCCTGTGACCCATCTGCGTTGCTGTTATACTCCGCGCTATCCCATGCTCGACCGCGCATACTGCGGGAGCCAGCGTTCCCTGCGTGGCTTCCATCATACCCCGGTTGCTTTTTTGCGGATTGACTTTCTCGCGGATCTGCGGCAGGAGTTTGCCTGACAAGGAGTCTCAACTCGATGGAGGGATATGATGATCTCGTTGCAGAGATCGGGATTCCACGCTGCTGCTACCAAAGTGTGCCACATGGCTGCAACTGGGAACACTTCATTGATGATTTTGTGGTTGACAGGGTGGGTAGT
>SZWC01000319.1:365752-400554 GCA_023375785.1 Penium margaritaceum | reverse complement strand
GCGTTCCCTGCGTGGCTTCCATCATACCCCGGTTGCTTTTTTGCGGATTGACTTTCTCGCGGATCTGCGGCAGGAGTTTGCCTGACAAGGAGTCTCAACTCGATGGAGGGATATGATGATCTCGTTGCAGAGATCGGGATTCCACGCTGCTGCTACCAAAGTGTGCCACATGGCTGCAACTGGGAACACTTCATTGATGATTTTGTGGTTGACAGGGTGGGTAGTGCGGCGAAGGCATTTCTTAATGTCTCGGAGGGTTGATTTGTAGGCTCGTGGAGGACATCCGGGATTGTCATAAACGCCTTCTAAAAATAGGGAGAGCTGATACCCATGAAGAAATGATTGTTTTGTTTGGGTTCGTATGCCAACATACAAGTCGTGGATGTTTTCTCAGAACTGATCGAGCTCTGAGACGTGTGTCCAATCAAGGGCATGAGGTGCCATATTCATGCTTTTGGATGTGTGTGGCAGTTTGTGGGTGTTTCTATCATCCTGCACTGAGTCGGGTGGAGAAGGATGCAGATGAGGGAGTTTGCAGATGGTACTGGCAAGGAGAATCTGCAGCAGCACACTGAGAAGTAAGGCAGTCAGGAAGGTGTGAGTGCACTGATGACTCTGAAGAAAGGTTTCGAGAGGGCGTTGATAGTTGTGAGGCGGGTGATGCAGCTGGGAGGTTCGAGTGAATGAAAGCGGAGGTAGGATGAGCAATGGAGAAGGAAGGCTGAATAGCTGAATGGCCGTAGAAAGTTACAACGCGAGTGGAGTGGCTGAGCGTATTGGAAGAAATGTGGAGAAGATGATTAACGATTGAGTGGAGACATGGGTGAAACCTCGTGCGCAGTGGAAGTTTTGGCGCGGGTGCATGTCGTCGCGATACAGGTGATATGACCAGGCAGATCCTTGTGCCGAGATGATGCAGAAAGCAGAGGATCAATTGATGATTGACTGGGCGCAGGGACGAAAACTCGTGCGCCTTGGAAATTGGGAAGTTGATGCGGCAAGGAGAAGGCAAAGGCCAACGTGCCGCGAGAAACCTGCTGTCGGCGTCGGTGCAGGCTGCTATGAAGCGGGCAGCTAGCTCGTGCAGATCCTTGTGCTTGGCTGCAGATGGTGATAATACGGAGTCAAAAGCTGATGATAACAGAGTGGGCGCAGGGGCAAGCCGCGCGCGCTGCAGGAAGTTTTGACGTAAGTGCAGGTCGTCGCGCAAGAGGCGATGTGACCGGGCTGTTCATTGTGTTGAGATGATGATGATTGTTGAAGCGAAGGAGCGGATAACAGAAAAGGTGACTGATGACTGAGTGGGCACAAGGGCGGAACCACGTGCGCTGCAGATGCAGAAGACTGATGCTGAGGCGACGTGATTACTGGGAGGACCATGCTGATGACGAAGTACGATTTGGAGAAGAGAGATGAGGCCGAAAGGAGAAGGAGCGCTTGGCGGAGATGATTAGGGCAGCAGGTGAAGATAGAGATGACTTGAAGATGGAGGAGGGGAAGGAAGATGAAGACGAGGAGGATGTGGAAGAGGCAGAGGATGGAGGTTGTGACAGGCAGAGGATGGGGAGGTAGGAGGCGGCACGATGGAGGGGACAGGCGAGCCAACGAAATTGCTTCTGCCTTTAGGAGAGTGACGGCTCGTTCCCCAGTTGGCCCAAGAACGACGGGCTGGAATACTAGTGGTATCCGATATCATGGAAACAAGAGTAAGTTGGTTGCAGCAACGGGAGTTTTGCGGCGAGCAGAGACACTAGTCCATGGATGTCGGGAGAGTGATGGCTTGTTCCCCATTTGGCTCGCAATGGGAGCATGAAGACTGGTGGTGTCCGATGTCCTGATGATAGGAGTTGCATTGCTGTTGCTCACAACATGAGAGGGCGGTGCGAGGACGCGGCTCGAGATGAAGAATGCAGAGAAGTTGAGGGGATTGAGATGGGTGAAGTAGAGGAGACTGATGGAGGGAAGTGAGGAAGGCAGAGGCAGGTGCGGCAGCTGAGGCGATGAGATGTAGCAGACGGCGGATAGCAGGAAGCTTCTCAGAAGTTGACGATAGGCGGAACCTCAGAAGCTGCTTACGACTGTTGTGGACGACAAGTCACTGATTGATGGCCACAAATATGGAATGGGCACAGGGCTTTCTCAGGATGACGAGACACTACTTCAGCATGATGAACACTCCAAGCGGCGCTGCTAATGTCAGTTGTTGGTGAAGCGGGAGTCGCCATGTGATGGTGGCAGCGGCAGAGGATCACCGAGCCATGAAGTGGAGTGCTGGTGGAGGCAGAGCGATGACTCGGTCACGGGGAACCAAGTGATGTTGCCAGACGCTCTGATACCATGTCAGAAGAATGCAATGAGTGAGGACGGTGGGAGCAGGAGTGAGCAGAAGCACTTGGGACATGCAGGAGCGTGTCAGCGGGATGATGGAAGCAAAGAGGAGAGTGTGGTTTCAAGGAGTTTGTCACAGTCTTGAGAGATGTGAGGCACCGGAGTTTTGAGATAGACAGATGGCACTTGAGAGAGCACGAGGGCGAAGCGAGTGATGTGCAAAGTTTAGCTGAAGAGTCAAGAGTGACGAAGTGAAGTGAGATGGGAATGGTGAGCAAAGGCAGTGAGAGCGACGGGCGAGAAGAGAGAGAACACGGCGGCGAAGCCTCGGAACCATAAGGGAACATGAATGAACAGAATTGTTCTGGTTAATTTGGGAGGCAATGTACATCCTCCATATATGCATGAGAGCAGGAAGCAAAACGGATATCTAACGGCTTGTACGCTAGCCGGACGCGCTTGTGACGAGTTTATCATTTCATGAGGGGATCACTCGGTATGCTTGTCTGTTGACTAGTGGGTGCACCGACAACAGCTACAAACTGTTATTACCGAGGTGGTTCATGCAAAAGGCTGAACAGTTTTTTGAGATCGGAATGTCCAATGGGTGATGGAGCGAACCTTGTCGGAGTCATTTTTGTCCTGACGGTGTGATGCTCTAATGCCAACGTGTGAAGGTCTAGTGCCAAAGTGTGACGCTCTAGTGCCAAAGTGTGACCCTCTAGTGCCAATGTCTTACGTTCTAGTGCCAAAGTGTGACGCTCTAGTGCCAAAGTGTGACACTCTAGTACCAAAGTGTGACGCTCTAGTGCCAAAGTGTGATGCTCTAGTACCAAAGTGTGAAGCTCTAGTGCCAACGCGTGATGATCTAGTGCGAAAGTGTGAATCTCTAGTGCCAAAGTGTGGAGCTATAGTGCCAAAGTGTGACGCTCTAGTGACAAAGGGTGACGCTCTAGTGCCAAAGTGTGAAGCTCTAGTGCCAAAGTGTGATGATCTAGTGCCAAAGTGTGACGCTCGCATGCCAAAATGTGAAGCTCTAGTGCCAAAGTGTGATGCTATAGTGCCAAAGTATGACGCTCTAGTGCCAAAGTGTGACGCTCTAGTGCAAAAATGTGACGCTCTAGTGCCAAAGAGTGACACTCTAGTACCAGAGTGTGACGCTCTAGTGCCGAAGTGTGACGCTCTAGTGCCAACGTTTGACGCGCTAGTGCCAAAGTGTGACGCTCTTGTGCCGAAGTGTGATGCTCTAGTGCCAAGGTTTGACGCTCTAGTGCAAACGTGTGACGCTCTAGTGCCAAAGTGTAGAGCTCTAGTTCCAAAGTGTGAAGCTCTAGTGCCAAACTGTGAAGATCTAGTGCCAAAGCGTAGAGGTCTAGTGCCAAAGTGTAAGGCTCTAGTGCCAAAGTGTGACGCTCTAGTGCCAAAGTCTGAAACTCTAGTGCCAAAGTGTGAAGATCTAGTGCCAAAGTGTGATGCTCTAGTGCCAAAAGTGTGACGCTCTAGTGCCAAATAGGAAGGTCCAGTGTCAAAGTGTGATGCTATAGTACCAAAGTGTGATGCTCTAATGCCAAAGTGTGACACTCTACTGCCAAAGTGTGACGCTCTAGTGCCAAAGTGTGACGCTCTAGTGCCAGAGTGAGACGCTCTAGTGCCAAAATATGAAGCTCTAGTGCCAAAGTGTGATGCTCTAGTACCAAAGTGTGACAATCTAGTGCCAAAGTGTGACGCTCTAGTACCAAAGTGTGACGCTCTAGTGCCAAAGTGTGACGCTCTACTGCCAAAGTGTGACGCTCTAGTGCCAAAGTGTGACACTCTAGTGCCAAAGTGTGATGTTATACTGCCAAATTTCGAAGCTCTAGTGCCAAAGTGTGATGCTCTAGTTCCAAAGTGTGACGTTCTAGTGCCAATGTATGACGCTCTAGTGCCAAAGTGTGATGCTCTAGTGCCAACGTGTGATGCTCTAGTGCCAAAGTGTGAAGCTCTAGTGCCAAAGTGTGACGCTCCAGTGCCAAGGTGTGATGCCCTAATGGCAAGATGTAAAGCTCTAGTGCCAAAGTGGGAAGCTCTAGTGCCAAAGTGTGAAGCTATAGTGCCAAAGTGTGAAGCTATAGTGCCAAAATGTGACGCTCTTGTGCCAATGTGTGACGCTCTAGTGCCAAAGTGGGAAGCTCTAGTGCCAAAGTGTGAAGCTATAGTGCCAAAGTGTGAAGCTATAGTGCCAAAATGTGACGCTCTTGTGCCAATGTGTGACGCTCTAGTACCAAAGTGTGACGCTCTAGTGCCAAAGAGTTGAGCTCTAGTGCCAACGTGTGACACTATAGTGCCAAAGTGTGACGCTCTAGTGCCAAAGTGCGATGCTCTAGTGCCAAAGTGTGACGCTCTAGTGCCAAAGTCTCATGCTCTAGTGCCAAAGTGTTACGCTCTAGTGCCAACGTCTGACGCTCTAGTGCCAAAGTGTGACGCTCTAGTACCAAAGCATGAATATCTGGTGTCAAACTGTGACGCTCTAATGCCAAAGTGTGACGCTCTAGTGCCCATGTGTGATGCTCTATTGCCACAGTCTGAAGCGCTAGTGTCAAAGTGTGACGCTCTAGTGCCAAAGTGTGACGCTCTAGTACCAAAGTGTGACGCTCTAGTGCCAAAGTGTGACGCTCTAGTGCCAAAGTGTGAATATCTGGTGTCAAAGTGTGACGCTCTAATGCCAAAGTGTGACGCTCTAGTGCCCAAGTGTGATGGTCTATTGCCACAGTGTGAAGCACTAGTGTCAAAGTGTGACGCTCTAGTGCCAAAGTGTGACGCTCTAATGCCAACGTGTGACGCTCTAGTGCCAATGTGCGATGCTCTAGTGCCAGAGTGTGACGCTCTAGTGCCAAAGTATGACACTCTAGAGCCAAACTATGACGCTCCAGTGCCAAAGTGTGATGCTCTAGTGCCAAATTGTGAAGCTCTATTGCCAAAGTGTGATGCTATAGTACTAATGTGTGATGCTCTACTGCCAAAGTGTGATGCTCTAGTGCCAAAATATTGAGCTCTAGTGCCAAAGTGTGATGCACTAGTCCCTAATTGTGACGCTCTAGTGCCGATGTGTGACGCTCTAGTGCCAAAGTGTGATGCTCTAGTGCCAAAGTGTGACGCTTTCGTGCCAAATTGTGATGCTCTAGTGCCAAAGTGTGACGTCATAGTGCCAAAGTGTGAAGCTCTAGTGCCAAAGTGTGACGCTCTAGTGCTAGTCTGACGCTCTAGTGCCAAATGATGGAGCTCTTGTGCCAAAGTGTTGAGTTATAGTGTCAAACTGTGACGCTTTAGTGCCAAAGTATGACACTCTAGTGCCAACGTCTGATGTTCGTGTGCCAAAATGTGATGCTCTTGTGCCAAAGTGTGATGCTCTAGTGCCAAAATGTGGCACTCTAGTGCCAAAGTGTGACGCTCTAGTGCCAAAGTGTGAAGCTCTAGTGCCAACGCGTGATGCTCTAGTGCCAAAGTGTGAAGCTCTAGTGCCAACGCGTGATGCTCTAGTGCCAAAGTGTGAAGATCTAGTGCCAAAGCGTGGAGCTCTAGTGCCAAAGTTTGATGCTCTACTGACAAAGTGTGACGCTCTAGTGCCAAAGTGTGAAGCTCTAGTGGCAAAGTATGACGCTCTAGTGCCAAAGTGTGACGCTCTAATGCCAAAGTGTGAAGCTCTAGTGCCAAAGTGTAATGCTCTATTGCGAAAGTGTGATGCTATAGTGCCAAAGTGTGACGCTCTAGTGCCAAAACGTGACGCTCTAGTGCCAAAGTGTGACGCTCTAGTGCCAGAATGTGATGCTCTAGTGCCAAAGTGTGGCACTCTAGTACCAAAGTGTGACGCTCTAGTGCCAAAGTGTGATGCTCTAGTGCCAAACTGTGATGCTCTTGTGCCAAAGTGTGACGCTCTAGTGTAAATGTGTGACGATCTATTACCAAAGTGTGACACTATAATGCCAATGTGTGGAGCTCTAGTGCCAATGTGTGAAGCTCTAGTGCCAATGTGTGAAGCTCTAGTGCCAAAGTGTAAAACTATAGTGCCAAAGTGTAAGGCTCTGGTGCCAAAGTGTGACGCTCTAGTGCCAAAGTGTGAAGCTCTAGTGCCAAAGTGTGAAGCTCTAGTGCCAAAGTGTGACGCTCTAGTGCCAAAGTGTGACGCTCTAGTGCCAAAGATTGAAGCTCTGGTGTCAACGTGTGACGCTCTTGTGCCAAAGTGTGATGCTCTAATGCCAAAGTGTGACGCTCTAGTGCCAAAGTGTGACGCTCTAGTGCCAAAGTGTGATGCTCTAGTGCCAAAGGTTGACGCTATATTGCCAAAGTGTGAAGCTCCATTTCCAAAGTGTGACGCTCTAGTGCCGAAGTGTGTGAAGTTACAGTGCCAATGTGTGAAGCTCTAGTGCCAATGTGTGATGCTCTAGTGCCAAAGTGTGACGCGCTAGTGAGAAAGAGTGATGCTCTAGTGCCAAAGTATGAAGCTCCAGTGCCAAAGTGTGACACTCTAGTGCCAAAGTGGGACGCTCTAATGCCAAAGTGTGATGCTCTATTGCCAAACTGTGACACTCTAGTGCCAAAGTGTGACGCTCTAGTGCCAAAACGTGATGCTCTAGTGCCAAAGTGTGGCGCTTTAGTACCAAAAGGTGGAGCTCTAGTGCCAATGTGTGACACTCTAGTGCCAAAGTGTGACGCTTTAGTGCCAAAGTGTGACGCTCTAATGCCAAAGTGTGACACTCTAGTGCCAAAGTGTGACGCTCTAGTGCCAATGTGTGACGCTCTACTACCCGAGTGTGGAGCTCTAGTGGCAAAGTATGACGCTCTAGTGCCAAAGTCTGACGCTCTAGTGCCAAAGTGTTATGCTCTAGTGCCAGAGTGTGATGCTCTAGTGCCAAAGTGTGATGCTATAGTGCCAAAGTGTGATGCTGTCGTGCCAAAGTGTGAAGCTCTAGTGCCAATGTATGACGCTCTAGTGCCAAAATGTAACGCTCTATTGCCAAGGCGACACTCTAGTGCCAAAGTGTGAAGCTCTAGTACCAAAGTATGATGCTCTAGTGCCAATACGTGACACTCTAGTGCCATAGTGCAAAGCTCTAGTGCCAAAGTGTGACGCTCTAGTGCTAAAGTGTGAAGCTCTAGTGCCAAAGTGTGGAGCTCTAGTGCCAAAGTGTGACGTTCTAGTGCCAAAGTGTGACTCTCTAGTGCCAAAGTGTGAAACTCTAGTGCCAAAGTGTGACACTCGTGTGCCAAACTGTGACGCTCTACTGCCAAAGTGTGAAGCTCTAGTGCCAAAGTCTGTCGCTCTAGTGCCAAAGTGTGATTCTCTAGCACTGAAGTGTGATGCTCTAGTGCCAAAGTGTGACGCTCGTGTTCCAAAGTGTGACGCTCTACTCCCAAAGTGTGACGCTCTAGTGCCAAAGTGTGACGCTCTAGTGCCAAAGGGTTACACTCTAGTGCCAAATTGTAAAGTGCTAGTACCAATGCGTGACGCTTTAGTGCCTAAGTGTAACGCTCTAGTGCCAACGTGTGACGCTCTAGTGCGAAAGTGTGACGATCTAGTGCCAAGTTGTGACCATATAGTGCCAAAGTGTGACGCTGTAGTGCGAAAGTCTGACGCTCTACTGCCAATGTGTTACGCTCTAGTGCTCAAGTGTGACACTCTAGTGCCAAAGTGCGACGCTCTAGTGCCACAGTGTTAAGCTCTAGTGCCAAATTATGATGCTAAAGTGCCAAAGTGTGAAGATCTAGTGCCAAAGTGTGATGCTCTGGTGCCAGGATGTGATGCTCTAGTGCTAAAATACGAAGCTGTAGAGCCAAAGTCTGACGCTCCAGTGCCAAAGTGTGATGCTCTAGTACCAAAGTTTGAAGCTCTGGTGCCCGAGTGTGATGCACTAGTGCCAATGTGTGACACTCTAGTGCCAAAGTGTTATGCTCTAGTGCAAAAGTATGGAGCTCTAATGCCAAAGGGTGAAGCACTAGAGCCAAAGTGTGATGCTCTAGTGCCGAAGTGTGATGCTCTAGTTCCAAAGTGTGACGTTCTAGTGCCAAACTGTGACACTCTAGTGCCAAAGTGTGAAACTCTAGTGCCAAAATGTGACGCTCTAGTGCCAATGTGACTCTCTAGTGCCAAAGTGTGGATCTCCTGTGCCAAATTGTGACGCTCTAGTGCCAAAGTGTGGAGCTCTAGTGCCAAAGTGTGACACTCTAGTGCCAAAGTGTGAAGCTCTAGTGCAAAACTGTGACACCCTAGTGCCAACGTGTGCCGCTCTAGTCCCAAAGTGGGATGCTCTAGTGCCAAAGTGTGAAGCTCTAGTGCCAAAGTGTGACACTCTAGTGCCAAAGTGTGAAGCTCTAGTGCAAAACTGTGACACCCTAGTGCCAACGTGTGCCGCTCTAGTCCCAAAGTGGGATGCTCTAGTGCCAAAGTGTGAAGCTCTAGTGCCAAAGTCTGATGCTCTAGTGCCAAAGTGTGACACTCTAGTGCCAAAGTCTGATGTTCTTGTGTCAAAATGTGATGCTCGTGTTCCAGATTGTGACGCTCTAGTGCCAAAGTGTGATGGTGTAGTGCCAAAGCGTGACGCTCTAGTGCCAAGGTGTGAAGCTCTGGTGCCAAAGCGTGATCCTCTAGTGCCAATATGTGAAGATATAGTGCCAAAGTGTGGATATACAGTGCCAAAGTTTGACGCCCTAGTGACAAAGTGTGATTCTCTAGTGCCAAATTGTGAAGCTCTAGTGCCAAAGTATGACGCTCTAGTGCAAAAATGTGACGCTCCAATGCCAAAGCGTGAAGCTCTAGTGCCAAAGTGTGATGATGTAGTGCCAAACTGTGATGCTCTAGTGCCAAAGTGTGACACTCTAGTGCCAAAATGTGATGCTCTAGTGCCAAAGTGTGACACTCTAGTGCCTGAGTGTGACGCTCTAGTGCCAAAGTGTAACGCTCTAGTACCAAAGTGTGACGCTCTAGTGCCAAAGTGTGACGCTCTAGTGCCAAAGTGTGACACTCAAGTGCCAAAGTGTGATGCTCTAGTGCAAACGTGTGACGCTCTAGTACAAATGTGTGACGCTCTATTGCCAAAGTGTGGAGCTCTAGTGCCAAAGTGTGAACCTCTAGTACCAAAGTGTGAAGCTCTGGTGCCGAAGTGTAAATATATAGTTCCAAAGTGTAAGGCTCTACTGCAAAAGTGTGACGCTCTAGTGCCAAAGTGTGAAGACCTAGTGCCAAAGTGTGAAGCTCTAGTGCCAAAGTGTGACGCTCTAATGCCAAAGTGTGACGCTCTAGTGCCAAAGTGTGAAGCTCTGGTGTTTAAGTGTGACGCTCTAGTGCCAAAGTGTGACGCTCTAATGGCAAATTGTGATGCTCTAGTGCCAAACTGGGTCGCTATAGTGCCAAAGTGTGATGCTGTAGTGCCAAAGTGTGACGCTATGTTGCCAAAGTGTGAAGCTCCAGTGCCAACGTGTGACGCTCTAGTGCCGAAGTGTGAAGTTTTAGTGCCAAAGTGTGAATCTCTAATGCCAAAATGTGATGCTCTAGTGCCAACATGTGACGCTCTAGTCCCCAAGTGTGACGCTCTAGTGCCAAAGAGTGATGCTCTAGTGCCAGAGTGTGAAGCTCCATTGCCAAAGTGTGACACTCTAGTTCCAAAGCGGGACGCTCTAATGCCAAAGTGTGACGCTCTATTGCCAAACTGTGACGCTCTAGTGCCAAAATGTGACACTCCAGTGCAAGAATGTGATGCTCAAGTGCCAATGTGTGACGCTCTAGTACCAAAGTATGGAGCTATAGTGCCAATGTGTGACTCTCTAGTGCCAAAGTGTGACCCTCTAGTGCCAAAGTGTGACGCTCTAGTGCCAATGTGTGACGCTCTAGTGCCCAAGTGTGGAGCTCTAGTGCTAAATTGTGATGCTCTAGTGCCAAAGTGTGACGTTCTAGTGCCAAAGTGTGATGCTCTAGTGCCAACGTCTGGAGCTCTAGTGCCAAAGTGTGACACTCTAGCGCCAAAGTGTGACACTCTAGTGCCAAAGTGTGACGCTCTTGTGCCAAAGTGTGACGCTCTGGTGCCAAATGGTGAAGCTCTAGTGCCAAGGTATGACACTCTAGTGCCAAAATGTGATGCTCCAGTGCCACAGTGTGACGCTTTAGTGCCAAAGTATGAAGCTCTAGTGCCAAAGTAGGATGCTCTAGTGCCAAAGTGTGACGCTCTAGTGCCAAAGTGTGACGCTCTAGTGCCAAAGTGCAACGCTCTAGTGCCAACGTGTGACGCTCTAGTGCCAAAGTGTGAAGCTCTCTTTCCAAATTGTGACTCTCTAGTGCCAAAGTGTGACGCCCTAGTGCCAACGTATCAAGCTCTAGTACCAAAGCGTGAAGCTCTAGTGTCAAATTGTGAAGCTCTATTGCCAAAGTGTGATGCTCTAGTGCCAAAGTGTGACGCTCTAGTGCCAAAGTGTGACGCTCTAGTGCCAGACTGTAAAGCTCTAGTGCCAAAGTGTGACGCTCTAGTGCCAAAGTGTGACGCTATAGTGCCAAAGTGTGACGCTCTAGTGCCAATGTGTGAAGCTCTAGTGCCAAACTGTGATGCTTTAGTGCCAAAGTGTGAAGCTATTGTGCCAAAGTGTGATGATCGTTTGCCAAAGTGTGACGCTATAGTGCCAAAGTGTGACGCTCTAGTGCCAACGTGTAACGCTCTTGTGCCAAAGTATTGCGCTTTAGTGCCATAGTGTGACGCTCTAATGCCAAAGTGTGATGCTGTAATGCCAATGTGTGACCCTCTAGTGCCAAAGTCTGACGCTCTAGTGCCAAAGGGTGAAGCTCTAGTGCCAAAATGTGAAGCTCTAGTGCCAAAGTGTGATGCTCTTGTGCCTAAGTGTGAAGCTCTAGTGCCAAAATGTGGAGCTCTAGTGCCAACGTGTGACGCTCTAGTGCCAAAGTGTGACGCTCGAGTACCAAGGTGTGGCACTCTAGTGCCAAAGTATGACGCCCTAGTGCTTAAGTGTGAAGCTCTAGTGGCAAAGTGTGATGCGCTAGTGCCAAAGTGTGACACTCTAGTGCCAAAGTGTGACGCTTTAGAGCCAAAGTGTGACGCTCTAGTGCCAAAGTGTGAGGCTCTAGTGCCAAAGTGTGACGCTCTAGTGCCAATGTGTGACGCTCTAGTGCCAAAGTATGATGTTATAGTGCCAAAGTGTGACGCTCTGGTGCCAAAGTATGACGCTCTAGTGCCAAAGTGTGACGCCCTAGTGCCAAAGTGTGAAGCTCTAGTGCCAACGTGTGACGCTCTAGTGCCAAAGTGTGACGCTCGAGTACCAAGGTGTGGCACTCTAGTGCCAAAGTATGACGCCCTAGTGCTTAAGTGTGAAGCTCTAGTGGCAAAGTGTGATGCGCTAGTGCCAAAGTGTGACACTCTAGTGCCAAAGTGTGACGCTTTAGAGCCAAAGTGTGACGCTCTAGTGCCAAAGTGTGAGGCTCTAGTGCCAAAGTGTGACGCTCTAGTGCCAATGTGTGACGCTCTAGTGCCAAAGTATGATGTTATAGTGCCAAAGTGTGACGCTCTGGTGCCAAAGTATGACGCTCTAGTGCCAAAGTGTGACGCCCTAGTGCCAAAGTGTGAAGCTCTAGTGCCAACGTGTGACGCTCTAGTGCCAAAGTGTGACGCTCGAGTACCAAGGTGTGGCACTCTAGTGCCAAAGTATGACGCCCTAGTGCTTAAGTGTGAAGCTCTAGTGGCAAAGTGTGATGCTATAGTGCCAAAGTGTGACGCTCTAGTGCCAAAGTGTGAAGCTCTAGTGCCAAAGTGTGACGCTATAGTGCCAAAGTGTGATGCTATAGTGCCAAAGTGTGACGCTCTAGTGCCAAAGTGTGACACTCGAGTACCAAGGTGTGGCACTCTAGTGCCAAAGTATGACGCCCTAGTGCTTAAGTGTGAAGCTCTAGTGGCAAAGTGTGATGCGCTAGTGCCAAAGTGTGACACTCTAGTGCCAAAGTATGACACTCTAGTGCCAAAATGTGATGCTCTAGTGCCAAAGTGTAACGCTCTAGTACCAAAGTGTTTAGTTCCATACCAAAGTATGATGCTCTACTGCCAAAGTGTGATGTGCTGGAACTAGAATCTGACAAGACAAGCTCCTCGGAAAATATTCGAGCTCTCAATAAAGGTTCAAGCCGTGCACCAAACCAACTTGACCAACAGCTCTCGTGAAACTACCCGTTGAGACTGAAACGGTCAAAGAGATCCCCTAATAAAGTGCCATGTGTCACCCGCATCTTGCTAGCAGAAAGAAGCGGAGGATGTTCATTCCTTTGAGTTTAACCAGAACCGTTCTATCCATCCTGTTCTCCTTCTGTTCAGCGGCTTTGCCGTCGTGTCCTCGCGCTGCTCACTTTTCGCTTATCCTGCCTTTGCCAACCTGTCCCAGCTCACCGCTCTTTGCTTTGTCATCCTTCGTTCTGTAATCGCCATCTATCTCTCGCCTTGACTTCCGTCTATCTCCCAGATCTGGTGTCTCAACTTCCTTCATATTAAGCGGCAAACTCGTCGAGTCTGCTCATGCCTCTCAGCTCCTGTCACTCAACCAACCTCCCTATGCGTCCCCATTGCTTCTGCCTACGTTTGCTCCTGATGCCTCTGCTCATTATATTCTTTTGACATGGTATCAGAGCCTCAGGCAACATCACCTGGTGCCTTGTGACCCAGTCATTGCCCCACCACTGTCGTTGCCTTGGTCTCCCGCTCAGCATTCATCTGCCCCCTCTACCGCCACGTCGTGCCTCTCCGCTCCGCCAGCAGCTGACATCAGCAGCACCGCCTAAAGTGCTCCGTACTCTGAAGAACCGCCCCGTCACCCTGAGAAAGCCCTGTGCCCATCTCACGCCCGCGGCTGACAATTGGTGACTCGTCGTCAGCAACAGTCGCAAGGAGCTCTCGAGCCGCCACCTGCTGTCATCATCTCGAAACCTTCCAACTGCCTGCAACATACCACGACGCATCATCCCAGCTCCTACAAGTGCTTCTGTCTTCTTCATCTTCTCCCTCAACATCATCCTTTCCACTTGCATTGTCTGCCTCTGTTCCCTCATGTCCTTTGCCTCGAGCCACTCTCTCACGCCACCTCTACTCGTCGTGAACAATGGCAGACTGCCTTCCGCCTCCAGTATATCGGACACCACCAGTCTTCCTGCCCTTTGGTCTCGGGCCAACTAGGGAACAAGCCGTGACTCTCCTGATCTATGGACCGGAATCACTGCATACCTTACGACTTGTCGTATTGCAGCGGATTTCATCTAGCTGTCAGGATATCGGACACCGCCAGTCTTCCTGCCGGTCGGTCTCGGGCCAACTGGGGAACAAGCCATCACTCTCTTGACAATAAAGGAACTGGTTGCCTAGCTCTGCGTCCACTTCCGCTTCTGTCTACTCTTTCATACTCCCTCCGCTCCAACACCTCTCACCGCATCATCGTCATCCTCCTGCTGCCAAACTCCTATCGGTCTCAGCCTCTGCGTATCCTCCTCCTTGGCCATCATCTTCATCCCTCGTTGCGGCGTCTGGATCATCATCAATTCCTCTTCATCCGGCACCTGTTCTCGTATCGTTCTCCTTGCCGCCTCCTCTTCATCATCTTCTGCATCGCCTCGCAGCACACATGGTTTCGCCCCTGCGCCCACCCAGCCGTCAGCCGCATCCGCCTTTATCTGTTCCGTCCGCTTCCGCATCGTTTTCTGCTTGGCACAAGGATCTGCCTGGTCGCATCGCCTTTTGTACGACGACCTGCACCCACGCCGAACGTTCCTGCAGCGCACGCGTTTTGCCCCTTGCGTGCACTCTGTGATAATCTGTTTCCGCCTCTTGATCATCAATCATCAATATCTGTGGCCAGTACAAGGATCCGCATGAGCTAGCTGCCCGCTTCGCAACAGCCTGCACCCACGCCGACAACAGATTTATCGCGGCGCATTGGCTCTTACCCTCCCCTTGCCGCATTATATCCCCCTATTTCAGCCAGCGCACGTGGTTTTACCACTGCGCCCACTACATCGTTCATCATTCCTCCGCCACCATCCACCTGTATCCCCTACTCGGCGCAAGGATCCGCACCGTCACATCGCCTGTTCTGCGACGACCTGCGCCCACGTCGAAACTCCCTCCAGCGCACGCGCCTCATCCGTGCGCACAGTCTGCTATCCCCTGCCTTCATCATCATCGCCACTCACATGAGCTACCACCTCAGGGAACAGTACGAGTTGGCTGTATACTTTCAGCCTGCACCCATGCTGGCTCCACTTTTCCTCATAGAGTGACGCATTATGCCCTTTCCTTTCTCACATTCTGTCCATCTACTCAGCAGTATACGAGGTCTCATCCCTACACAAATCTTATCATGATCTCTTCCTCAGCATCCTCTCTCAACGGCAGTATTCACCTCCATACAAGGCCCCTACCTGACCTCCTCCCTGCATTGCATCTCAACCTCCCTACAAGGACAAAGAAGATCAGCTGTGGCAGAGCCTCTCATGTGATTGGCATAGTGGCAGTGTCATCCTTTCTCTCACATCACCCCTCTATATGACTCTCTATTGGGAAACATGCACTGTCCTCAAGGAAGATGGACGCAATATCATTAGTTTGGAAAACCAAGTGCTCACTCCGGCACAAAGAACTCCAACATCATGGCGCAGCTCCTCACTGAATGTTATGAACACCTTCGCTCACCACATCACCCCATCCCAGAGTACGACGATGCCTTCTTCAGCGTCTACCGTATGCTAAGGAAGCGGCTCCATCCTTCCTACATCCATCACCAACTGAAAACCAGCTCTGTCCCTGAACTATGGCATCGTATCTTACAACAAGCATGGAGGAAGCAATGGATTGCAACGACATGTCAGGACAACGACAGCTTCCCCGACCTCACTAGAAGAGTGCGTGTCTTGCAGCACACCTCTCGCCCCTTCAAAGCACGAGATTGGGCAAAGCAGGTGTACAAGGCTCTGTACCCTGAACCCCTACACGGATATGGAATCACCGATGCTCTCTTCGGAATCTGACTGACCTGGGGCGAACCATTTCTGATGAAACTCTTCGCCTCTACAAGGTCCAGATCAACCAAGAAATCAGGGAGGGGCTCAAACAAGTCCTTGGATGCAAACTTCATCAGCTGGTAGATGAATTTCCTTCTGAAATTGGGAAACCGTGGAACAACCTGCTCATGCACTGTGGAGTGGAGCGTCCACCCATGTAGGAGGACGCATACTACCACTAACATCAGGGGTCACTCTTCTACAACCTTGTCAGATTCACGGGGGGTGTTGGCACTAGAATCTGGCAAGACAAGCTCCTCGGAAAATATCCAGGCTCTCAATTAAGGTTCAAGCCCTGTACCAAACCAACTTCACAAACAGCTATCGGGAAACTACCCGTCGAGACCAAAACGGTCAAAGAGATCCCATCATTAAGTGCCATGTTTCACCCGCGTCCGGATAGCGGAAAGAACGGACACACTTTGTCCTGTTATGTCCATATACACCGAGGATGTTCATTCCCTCGAGTTTAACAATAACAGTTCTATCCATCCTGTTCTCCTTTGGTTCCACGGCTTTGCCGCCGTGTCCTCGCTCTGCTTGCTTTTTGCTTCTCCTACCTTCGCCAACCCGTCCCAGCTAAGGGTGATACCGAGTCCAGAATCCTGAGTGTAGCTTTGGACTCGGACTTGCGAGTCCGAGTCCAGTCTTGGACTTGGACTTGCAAGTCCGAGTCCAGGACTTGTGAGTCCAATGGGACATGGACTCACGAGTCCTGGACTACAACACAGCAATGTTGGAGCATTTGCCTCATTCTTTCATCCAGGCATGAATTTTTTTGCCATGTTTCATCCATTTATGTCCTGTTCTAGGTCATATTGCCTCATAACTCGATGCCATCTATTGCGTTTGTGGGCATTTCTAGAACATCATGGACTCAAGACCAGACTTGCGAGTCCGAGTCCAGGCTCAATGACAGACTCGGACTCGCGAGTCCGAGTCTGGACTCGGAATCCCGAGTCTGTCAAGCCAAGTCTCCTGGACTTGGTATCACCCATAGTCCCAGCTCACCGCTCTTCGCTTTGTCATCCTTTGTTCTGTAATTGCCATCTAACTCTTGCATTGACTTCCGTCTATCTCCGAGCTCTGGAGTCTCAGCTTCCTTTGCGTTCAGCGGCGAACTCCTCGAGTCTTCTCGAGTCTCCTCGAGTGCCAAAGTGTGACGCTCTAGTGCCAAAGTGTGAAGCTACAGTGCCAAAGTGTGACGCCCTAGTGCCAAAGTGTGACACACTAGTGCCAAAGTGTGATACTCTAGTGCCAAAGTGTGACACTCTAGTGCCAAAGCGTGAAGCTCTAGTGCCAAAGTATGAATCTCTAGTGGCAAAGTGTGAAGCTCTAGTGCCATAGTGTGACACTCTAGTGCCAAAGTCTGACGCTATAGTGCCGATGTGTGACGCTTGAGTGCCGATGTGTGATGCTCTAGTGCCAAAGTGTGATGCTCTAGTGCCAATGTGTGAAGCTCTAGTACCAAAGTGTGAAGCTCTACTGCCAAAGTGTGACGCTCTAGTGCCAAAGTGTGATGCTCTATTGCCAAAGTGTGACGCTCTAGTGTCAAAATGTGTCGCTCTAGTTCCATAGTGTGACGCTCTAGTGCCAACGTGTGATGCTCTAGTGCCAGAGTGTGAAGCTCTAGAACCAATGTGTGACGCTTTAGTGCCAAAGTGTGAAGCTCTTCTGCCAAAGTGTCCTGCTCTAATGCCAAAGTGTGACGCTCTAGTACCAAAGTATGATGGTCTAGTGCCAAAGTGCGAAGCTCTCGTGTCAAAGTGTGACGCTCTAGTGCCAGAGTGTGATGCTCTTGTGCCAAAGTGTGAAGCTCTAGTTCCAAAGTGTGAAGTTGTATTACCAAAGTGTGTTGCTATAGTGCCAAAGTGTGATGCTCTAGTGCCAAAGTGTGATGCTCTAGTGCCAGAGTGTGATGCTCTAGTGCCAAAGTGTGGAGCTCTAGTACCAAAGAGTGACGCTTTAATGCCAAAGTGTGACACTCTAGTGCCAAAGTGTGGAGGTCTAGTGCCAAAGTGTGACGCTATAGTGCCAATGTGTGATGCTCTAGTGCCATAGTGTGGAGCTCTAGTGCCAAAGTGTGACGCTCTTGTGCCAAACTGTGAAGCTCTAGTGCTAAAGTGTGATACTCTATTGCCAAATTGTGTCGCTCTAGATCCAAAGTGTGATGCTCTAGTGCCAAAGTGTGACGCTCCAGTGCCAAAGTGTATCGCTCTAGTTCCATAGTGTGACACTCTAGTGCCAAAGTGTGATGCTCTAGTGCCAAAGTGTGAAGCTCTAGTACCAGCGTGTGACGCTTTAGTGCCAAGGTGTGAACCTCTAGTGCCAAAGTGTGATGCTCTACTACCGAAGTGTGACACTCTAGTACCAAAGTGTGATGCTCTAGCGCCAAAGTGTGAAGCTCTAGTATCAAAGTGTGATGCTCTACTGCCAGAGTGTGACGCTCTAGTGCCAAAGTGTGAAGCTCTTGTGCCAAAGTGTGAAGCTCAACTACCAAAGTGTGACGCTACAATGCCAAAGTGTGATGCTATAGTGCCAAAGTGTGAAGCTCTATTGCCAAATTGTGATGCTCTAGTACCAAAGTGTGACGCTCCAGTGCCAAAGTGTGAAGCTCTAGTGCCAAAGTGTGAAGCTCAAGTGCCAAAGTGTGACGCTCTAGTGTGAATGTATGACGCTCTAGTACCAAAGTGTGATGCTCTAGTGCCAACGTTTGACGCTCTAGTGGCAAAGTGTGACGCCCAAGTGCCAAAGTGTGGAGATATAGTGCCAAAGTGTGACACTCTAGTGCCAGAGTATGACGCTCTAGTGCCAAGATGTGATGCTTTAGTGCCAAAGTGTGATGCTATATTGCCAAAGTGCGATGCTCTAGTGTTAACGTGTGACGCTCTAGTGCAAAAGTATTACACTTAAGTGCCAAAGTGTAACGCTCTAGTGCCAAAGTGTGAAGCTCTACTGCCAAACTGTGACACTCTAGTGCCGAAGAGTGAAGCTCTAGTGCCCGAGTGTGACGCTCTAGTGCCAAACTGTGACGCTCTAGTGTCAAAGTGTGACGCTCTAATGCCAAAGTGTGACCCTTTAGTTGACGCTCTAATGCAAAGTGTGACGCTCTAATGCCAAAGTGTGACCTCTAATGCTCTAATGCCAAAGTGTGACGCTCTAATGCCAAAGTGTGACGCTCTAGTGCCAAAGTGTGATGCTATAGTGCCATAGTGTGACGCTCTAGTGCCAAAGTGTGACGATCTACTGCAAGAGTGTGACGCTCTAGGGCCAAAGTGTGGAGCTCTAGTGCCAAAGTGTGACGCTCTAGTGCCAAAGTGTGACGCTCTAATGCCAAAGTGTGACCCTTTAGTGCCAAAGTGTGAAGCTCTAGTGCCAAAGTATGAGGCTCTAATGCCAAAGTGTGAAGCTCTAGGGCCAAAGTGTGATGCTCAAGTTTCAAAGTGTGACGCTCTAGTGCCAAAGTGTGATGCTCTAGTGTCAAAGTGGGATGCTCTAGTGCCAAAGTGTGACACTCTAGTGCCAGAGTGTGACGCTCTAGTGCCAAAGTGTGAAGCTCTAGTGCCAAAGTGTGACACTCTACTGCCAAAGTGTGACGCTCTAGTGCCAAACTGTGATTCTCTAGTGCCAAAGTGTGGAGCTCTAGTGTCAAAGTGTTGCGCTCTAGTGCCAAAGTGTGATGCTCTAGTGCCAAAGTGTGATGCTCTATTGCCAAAGTGTGACTCTCTAGTGCCAAAGTGTGATGCTCTAGTGCCAAAGTGTGACGCTCTAGTGCCCAAGTGTGGAGCTCTAGTGCCAAATTGTGATGCTCTAGAACCAATGTGTGCAGCTCTAGTGCCAAAGTGTGACGCTCTAGTTCCAACGTGTAATGCTCTAGTGCCAAAGTGAGACGCTCTAGAACCAAAATGTGACGCTCTAGTGCCAAAGTGTGATGCTCTAGTGCCAAAGGGTTACGCTCTAGTGCCAAAGTGTGTCGCTCTAGTTCCATAGTGGGACGCTCTAGTGCCAAAGTGTGATACTCTAGTGCCAAAGTGTGAAGCTCTATTACCAATGTGTGATGCTTTAGTGCCAAAGTGTGAAGCTCTAGTACCAAAGTGTGATGCTCTAGTGCCAAAGTGTGATGCTCTATTGCCAAAGTGTGACGCTGCAGTGCCAACGTGTGAAGCTCTAGTGCCAAAGTGTGACGCGCTAGTGCCAAGGTGTGACGCTCTAGTGCCAAAGTGTAATGCTCTAGTGCCAAAGTGTGACGCTTCAGTGCCAAAATGTAATGCTATAGTGCCAAAGTGTGACTCTCTAGTGCCCAAGTGTGACGCTCGAGTGCGAATGTGTGTCGCTCTAGTTCCAAAGTGTGACGCTCTAGTGCCAAAGTGTGACGCTCTAGTACCAAAGTGTGAAGCTCTAGTGCCAAAGGGACGCTTAGTGCCAAAGTGTGACGCTCTAGTGCCAATGTGTGAAGCTCTAGTGCACAAGTGTGACGTTCTAATGCCAAAGTGTGGCGCTCTAGTACCAAAGTGTGATGCTCCAGTGCTAAAGTGTGACGCTCTAGTGCCAAAGTGTGATGCTCTGGTACCAAAGTGTGACGCTCTAGTGCCAAAGTGTGACGCTATAGTGCCAAAGTGTGGCGCTCTAGTGCCAATGTGTGTCGCTCTAGTTCCAAAGTGTGACACTCTAGTGCCAACTTGTGACGCTCTAGTGCAAACATGTGATACTCTAGTGCCAAAGTGTGATGAGATGACTGCCATCTTGACTGCACTGGTGGTATGGTGTGTTTAGTTGATGGAGCCCCCATTTAGATGTGCGTATCCACCATGGCTCGTACTTGCTTGGTTGGTCCAGCCGTGGATGATGCATTGATCCCTCCTTGGACAAAAACTTCTCGGCGGCAAGATGTAGCCAAACGGCTGGACGGGTCTTCCCGTCGAGTTTCTCTTGGCCGTTGTTCCACTGCCTCCAAGTCCCTTGCTGCTCGTGGTGGAGACATGCCGCTGTCCGAGGCCAGTCGACGAGGGTGGATAGTTGGGCTAGAGGGGAACGCCGGAGGACGGAAGGTGACGGGTTGATGCAGGGCGTGCAATGCCTGCACAGAAGGATGATCCAATGACACATCTTCTTTATCTGCTTGGTCCTCCTGAGCGTCGTCCAAGTCTGCAAGGTCCCTGTCATGGGTGGCTAAGAGTGTAGGTGAGGGCGCCCTTGCAATAGAGAACTCAAGGCGCCGTGGTGCATCTTGCGTTGGTGTCATGTCCACTCCCTCGTAAACGGGCCTCCCATATGGCGTTGTGACATCATGCCGCAAGACGGGCCCATTGTCTACCTCAAATTCTTGCTCTTTGTCTGATACATAATCATCCACCTGCATATAGTCACGCTACCCGTCCAGGTCGTACGTGTCATCTTCCTTTGGATCCTCCTGTGTCGGGTCGGCCATTTGTGCTTGTCGGATTGCCTTCCATTCACATAGTTCCTCGAGCTGCCGCAGGTGGAACTCTTCTTCTGCATCGGGGTCCATCTCGTCTTTTTCGTTGTACAACTGCAGGGACCGATCATTCACCGGATCCCAATGAAATTTGGGGTCAAGCCCTGCAGGATCTTCTAGGTTCCTTTCGTAGTGGCGCACGGGGACGGCTCGCCTCATCTTTGCTTCTTCGTAAGCGTAAGATGCGTCGGGGCTCGTTCTTGCGTCGCCAATGCTATTCGTCAAACGATTCACCGGTGCGGTCGCTCTATCCTTGTGTCGCGGTGCCTTTCGTCCGGTCGAAGATCCGACGGCTACCTCCGTGAAGAACCGCGTCTCGGATTATAGACTGATCTGCAGGTACATGTCACACTCGTCACAGAAAACAAGTGAAGTCTATGCTCACCACACCATTAACACTGTTATACCCTTTTCCGCCATCGGCCGGAATCGGATCTGACAGCATGCCAGGATGAGCTCCGTAGGTGTTTGCTTGTTCTACGCTATCCCCACGACTCCGTGCTCCCTACTTTCCAATTCTACCCTATGTCATGTTGTCTATTCCTGCTTCATCGACCGGATGACTTTCCCAAATGTTCGATGGATCATTCACCGTATTTGTGCCGGAAATATGTCATATATACACACTCCTTCCCGTGATAGACCGACCTTTCTCCGACGAGGGTCTCAACTATTTTAAAGACAGTCAATGCAGGTTTATTCCGCTCATGTACTCACTCCAATCCATCGTAAACGGTCAATTATGCACCGGATGTCATGACACTAAGTGAGAGAATTCCTCCTAACAGCTCGTAAGGAGATGGCTTGAACAATGAAAGGAATTATATTGAACTAAGAAAGGAAATACACAGCCAGCATTTCCATCCTACCTACACAGCTAGCACCCTACACGTCACCAAGCAAGACACGCAAACCGCAAGCTTCCTGTGTCGCCGGATCATCCACTGGCGCTGGTCCTCGCACGAGCACCGTGCGATGCCTAGCGCCTTCGTTGTTCGCGCGCTGAGCGGCTCGTCATAACTCTAATGGCCCAACAGCGCGTCGACCTGCACGGGAAAAAGCACGTGTCGAGTCCTCCTCTCGCAGCTGGGCGAGCTCTTATTGGTAGCGCCGGTATGCTTGGTACGCTTCGACCCGCTTCTCAGGCGCCTCTGCAGCACGCCGTCCGACGTCACGCGCGACCTCCTGCCAGCTCTCCACGCAGCGTGGCTCATCATCTCGGGGAAGCCTTTGCAACCAGGGCTGCCAGAACTGCTCCACAGCTCCGCCTGCAGGATGGTGTGACCATTGCATCACTCCCAGGACCGTCTGTGCGCCGAGCCGATGGGGAACATTGCAGCAGCTGCAGATAGCGTAGAAGGTCACCGGAGAGTCTCGGGGACCGCGCCTGGAGCTTGGTGGCTGGTGCTCCCACGGGAACTCAGGACCAGGCCATGATGGCTCCGTGACGTACTCCTCAGGGAGCGGCCTTCCCATCGGAGGATGGCACACACGCACACACACACACCCCCCTACGCTAAGGACCTGATCTAGCTCCTCTAGTCTAGCTCGTCATGAGACGGGATGCAAGTCCCGCTCGATGGTCTGATTTGGCCAAGGGACAGCAATCTATCGGCTTGGCCGGCACCTGCAGGGCTCGCCTCCTGCACCCGGGTCTGGCGAGGGGTCGGCAATCGTGGTCTTACGAGTGACGGGCGCCGTCACGCAAGTTGGAAGCAGGAACGTCGGAAGTCAGCGCTCAACCGTTGGGTCAAGCAGGATGGCATCAGCAGCTCGTTCTCGCCAGCAGTCGTCCTCCTCTTACCCCTACTCCGCTTATCTCCCTCTCGAACCGCCTTTCCGAGGTCCCTTCCTACTGTCCAGCCCCTCTCCACGGCTTGCACATCAAAACGCCTTTGGATAAGGCGCCTCAAGCACCGCTCCTCTCTTCGACGTTCGGACGCAACTCCGCTCCCATCAAGCCAGCCTCGGGCCGCCTTCCTTTCTTCTCGAAAGGACTGGTTGATTCACGTCATCTGCCGCCATATCCTTCCTCGCACTCCGTCGCTTCCCGGAATCAAACTGCCCGTCCCGCGATTTTCTTTCCTTGCTCAAGCGGTCGTCGGATGATCCGTCGACCTTCCCCTCCCCCTTATCCTCCTTGAACCCGGACCCCAGCTCCTCCTCTCTCATCCTCCGGTGGACGAACGAAACATCACTAACAACTGGGACTGGGACTGGGACAGGGAGTGGGACTGGGACTGGGACTGGGATTGGGACTGGGACTTGGACTAGGATTGGGACTGGGACTGGGACTGGTATTGGGACTATGTCTGGGACTAGGACTGGGACTGGGACTGAGACTGGGACTGGGATGGGGTCTAGGACTGGGACTGGGACTGAGATTGGGACTGGGACTGGGACTGGGACTGAGACAGGGCCTGGGACTTAGAGTGGAACTTTGACTGGGCCCACGACTGGGATCGGGACTGTGATCGGGGCTAGGATCAGGGCTGGGATTGGGGCTGGGATCGGGGCTGGGATCAGGACTAGGATCGGGACTGGGATCGGGACTGGGACTGGGACTGGGACTGAGACTGGGACTGGGATGGGGTCTAGGACTGGGACTGGGACTGAGATTGGGACTGGGACTGGGACTGGGACTGAGACAGGGCCTGGGACTTAGAGTGGAACTTTGACTGGGCCCACGACTGGGATCGGGACTGTGATCAGGTTTCCGATCGGGACTGGGACAGGGACTGGGATTGGGACTATGACCATGGCTATGATTGGGACATGGATCGAGACTGGGATCGGGACTGGGATCGGGACTGGGACTGGGACTGGGATCGGGACTGGGATCGGGACTGGGATCGGGACAAGGATCGGGACTGGGATCGAGATTGGCACCGGGACTAGGATCGGGACCGGGATGAAGACTCGGATCGGGACAGGGATCGGGACAGGGATCGGGACTGGGATCGGGACTGGGATCGGGACTAGGATCGGGAATGGGATCGGGACTAGGATCATGACTGGGATCGGGAGTGGGATCAAGACTAAGGCTGCACACCAAATCCTAGGATCCGGGGATTTTATCCGTGAACCCGGATCCGAATCGGGATCAGGGAATCCGGATCCTTGATCAGGATTCGATCCGGGATTTGGGGGTCTTTTCACCACTAGTGGAAGGGAGTAAAATGGGCTATGGAGTAAAAAAATAGAAGGTGTTCTCCTTTCTTAGCCTATAGGATCCGGAAAGAATTCGGGGATCCTTAGGATTTGGGGATCTTTTCTTGGATCCGGGGATCCAAGTCCCTCCTTGGATCCGGAACCGGGGATCAGGATCCAACATGGGATCCGGGGATCTTGCCCGGTGTGCACCCTTAATCGAGACTGGGATCGGGACTAGGATCAGGACTGGGATCGGGACTGGGATCGTGACTAGGATCGGGAATGGGATCAGGACTGAGATCGGGAATAGGATCAGGACTAGGATCTGGATTAAGATGTGGACTATGATCATAATTGGAATCGGGACTGGGATCGGGACTTGGATCGGGACTGGGATCGGGATTGGGATCAAGACTGGGATCGAGACTGGGATCAGGACCGGGATCAGGACTGGGATCGAGACTGGGATCGGGACTAGGATCGTGACTAGGATCGGGAATGGGATTGACACAGGGGTCGGGACTGGAATCGGGACTGGGATCGGGACTGGGATGGGGACAAAGATCGGAACTGGGATCGGGTCTGGGACTGGGACTGGGACTGGGACTGAGATCGTGACTGGGATTGGGACTAGGATCGAGACTGGGACCGAGACTGGGAGTGGGACTGGGACCAAACTGGGACTGGGACCGGGACTGGAATCGGGACTGGGATCGGGACTGGGATCGGGAGTGGGATCGAGACTGGGACGGGGACTAGGATCAAGACTGGTATCAGGACTGGGATCGGGACTGGGATCGGGACTGGGATCGGGAGTGGGATCGAGACTGGGACGGGGACTAGGATCAAGACTGGTATCAGGACTGGGATCGGGACTGGGATCGGGACTGGGATCGGGAGTGGGATCGAGACTGGGACGGGGACTAGGATCAAGACTGGTATCAGGACTGGGATCGGGACTGGGATCGGGACTGGGATCGGGAGTGGGATCGAGACTGGGACGGGGACTAGGATCAAGACTGGTATCAGGACTGGGATCGGGACTGGGATCGGGACTGGGATCGGGAGTGGGATCGAGACTGGGACGGGGACTAGGATCAAGACTGGTATCAGGACTGGGATCGGGACTGGGATCGGGACTGGGATCGGGGCTGGGATCGGTACTCGGATCGGGACTGGGATCGGGACTGGGATTGGGGCTGGGATCGGGACTAGGATCGGGACTGGGATCGGGACTTGGATCGAGGCTGGGATCGGGACTGGGATCATGAATGGGATCGAGACTGGGATCGGGACTAGGATCGGGACTGGGATCAGGACTGGGATCGGGACTGGGATCGGGACAGAGATCAGGACTGGGATAAGGACTAAAATCTTGACTAGGATCAAGGCTGGGATCGGGACGGGGACTGGGACTCGGACTGGGACTGGGACTAGGACTGGGACTGGGACTAGGACTGGGACTGAGACTAGGACGGGGACTGGGACTGGGTATAAGACTGGGACTGGGACTGGGACAGGAACTGGAACTAGGACAGGGACTGGGATCGGGACTAGGATCAGGACTGGGATCGGGACTGAGATCGGGACTGGGACTTGGACTAGGATCGGGATTGGGACCGGGCCTGGGATCGGGACTGGGATCAGGCTTGGGATCAGGACTGGGATCGGGACTGGGATCTGGACTGGGAACGGGACTAGGATCGGGACTCGGATCGGGACTGGGATCGGAACTGGGATCGGGACTATGATCGTGATTGGGATCGGGACTGGGACGGGGACTGGGACTGTGTCTGCGACTGGGACCGGGATTGGGACCGGGCCTGGGATCGGGACTGAGATCGGGACTGGGATCGAGACGGGGATCGGGACTGGGACGGGGACTGGGACTGTGTCTGCGACTGGGACCGGGATTGGGACCGGGCCTGGGATCGGGACTGAGATCGGGACTGGGATCGAGACGGGGATCGGGACTGGGACGGGGACTGGGACTGTGTCTGCGACTGGGACCGGGATTGGGACCGGGCCTGGGATCGGGACTGAGATCGGGACTGGGATCGAGACGGGGATCGGGACTGGGACGGGGACTGGGACTGTGTCTGCGACTGGGACCGGGATTGGGACCGGGCCTGGGATCGGGACTGAGATCGGGACTGGGATCGAGACGGGGATCGGGACTGGGACGGGGACTGGGATCGGGACGGGGATCGGGACTGGGATCAGGACTGGGATCGGGACTGGGATCAGGACGTGTATCGGGACTATGATAAGCACGGGGATCGGGACAGGGATCGGGACTGGGATCAGGACTGGGATCGGGACTAGGATCGGGACTGGGATCGAGACTAGGATCGAGACGAGGATCAGGACTTGGATCGAGACTGGGATCGCGACTTGGATCGGGACTGGGATCGTCTCTGGGATCGGGGCTGGGATCGTGGCTAAGATCGAGACTGGGATCGGGGTTGGGATCGGGGTAGGGATCAGGAGTGGGATTGAGACTGGGATCGGGACTGGGATCAGGACTGGGATCGGGATTGGGATTGCGACTAGGATCAAGATTGGGATCGGGACTAGGATCGGGATGGGGATCGGGACAGGGATCAGGATTGGGATCGGGACTGGGATCGGGAGTGGGATCAGGACAAGGATCTTGTCTGGGATCGAGACTTGGATCAGGACTCGGATCGAGACTGGGATCGGGACAGGGATGGGGAATGGGGTCGGGACATGGATCAGGACTGTGATCGGGACTAGGATCGGGATTGGGATCGGGACTAAGATCGGGACTGGGATCGGGACAAGGATCGGGTCTGGGATCGGACTGGGATCAGGACTGGGATCGGGACTAGGATCGGGACTGGGATCGTGACTGGTATCGGTATTGGGATCCGGACTGGGATCCGGATTCGGATCGGGACTGCCATCGGGACTGGGATTGGGACTGGGATGGGGACGGGGATGGGGACTGGGATGAGGACTGGGATTGGGACTGCGATCAGGACTGGGATCAGGATTGGGATCGAGACTGGATTCAGGACTGGGACTGGGACGGGGAATGGGACTGGGACTAGGACGGGGACTAGGACCAAAACCGGGACTGGGATTGGGACAGGGACTGGGACTGGGGCTGGGACTGGAACTAAGACTGGGACTGTACTGGGCCTGGGAATGTGACCAGGACTGGGATCGGGGCTGGGATCGGGACTGTGATCAGGACTAGGATCGGGACTAGGATCGGAACAGGAATCAAGACTGGGATCGGGACTGGGATCGGGACTGGAATCGGGACTGGTATCAGGACTGGGATCGGGACTGGGATCGGGACTGGGAACATGAGTAGGATTGAGATTGGGATCGTGACTGGGATCGCGACTGGGATCGAGACTGGGATCGGGATTGGGATCGGGACTGGGATCGGGACTGGGAACATGAGTAGGATTGAGACTGGGATCGTGACTGGGATCGCGACTGGGATCGAGACTGGGATCGGGATTGGGATCGGGACTGGGATCGGGACTGGGAACATGAGTAGGATTGAGACTGGGATCGTGACTGGGATCGCGACTGGGATCGAGACTGGGATCGGGATTGGGATCGGGACTGGGATCGGGACTGGGAACATGAGTAGGATTGAGACTGGGATCGTGACTGGGATCGCGACTGGGATCGAGACTGGGATCGGGATTGGGATCGGGACTGGGATCGGGACTGGGAACATGAGTAGGATTGAGACTGGGATCGTGACTGGGATCGCGACTGGGATCGAGACTGGGATCGGGATTGGGATCGGGACTGGGATCGGGACTGGGAACATGAGTAGGATTGAGACTGGGATCGTGACTGGGATCGCGACTGGGATCGAGACTGGGATCGGGATTGGGATCGGGACTGGGATCGGGACTGGGAACATGAGTAGGATTGAGACTGGGATCGTGACTGGGATCGCGACTGGGATCGAGACTGGGATCGGGATTGGGATCGGGACTGGGATCGGGACTGGGAACATGAGTAGGATTGAGACTGGGATCGTGACTGGGATCGCGACTGGGATCGAGACTGGGATCGGGATTGGGATCGGGACTGGGATCGGGACTGGGAACATGAGTAGGATTGAGACTGGGATCGTGACTGGGATCGCGACTGGGATCGAGACTGGGATCGGGATTGGGATCGGGACTGGGATCGGGACTGGGAACATGAGTAGGATTGAGACTGGGATCGTGACTGGGATCGCGACTGGGATCGAGACTGGGATCGGGATTGGGATCGGGACTGGGATCGGGACTGGGAACATGAGTAGGATTGAGACTGGGATCGTGACTGGGATCGCGACTGGGATCGAGACTGGGATCGGGATTGGGATCGGGACTGGGATCGGGACTGGGAACATGAGTAGGATTGAGACTGGGATCGTGACTGGGATCGCGACTGGGATCGAGACTGGGATCGGGATTGGGATCGGGACTGGGATCGGGACTGGGAACATGAGTAGGATTGAGACTGGGATCGTGACTGGGATCGCGACTGGGATCGAGACTGGGATCGGGATTGGGATCGGGACTGGGATCGGGACTGGGAACATGAGTAGGATTGAGACTGGGATCGTGACTGGGATCGCGACTGGGATCGAGACTGGGATCGGGATTGGGATCGGGACTGGGATCGGGACTGGGAACATGAGTAGGATTGAGACTGGGATCGTGACTGGGATCGCGACTGGGATCGAGACTGGGATCGGGATTGGGATCGGGACTGGGATCGGGACTGGGAACATGAGTAGGATTGAGACTGGGATCGTGACTGGGATCGCGACTGGGATCGAGACTGGGATCGGGATTGGGATCGGGACTGGGATCGGGACTGGGAACATGAGTAGGATTGAGACTGGGATCGTGACTGGGATCGCGACTGGGATCGAGACTGGGATCGGGATTGGGATCGGGACTGGGATCGGGACTGGGAACATGAGTAGGATTGAGACTGGGATCGTGACTGGGATCGCGACTGGGATCGAGACTGGGATCGGGATTGGGATCGGGACTGGGATCGGGACTGGGAACATGAGTAGGATTGAGACTGGGATCGTGACTGGGATCGCGACTGGGATCGAGACTGGGATCGGGATTGGGATCGGGACTGGGATCGGGACTGGGAACATGAGTAGGATTGAGACTGGGATCGTGACTGGGATCGCGACTGGGATCGAGACTGGGATCGGGATTGGGATCGGGACTGGGATCGGGACTGGGAACATGAGTAGGATTGAGACTGGGATCGTGACTGGGATCGCGACTGGGATCGAGACTGGGATCGGGATTGGGATCGGGACTGGGATCGGGACTGGGAACATGAGTAGGATTGAGACTGGGATCGTGACTGGGATCGCGACTGGGATCGAGACTGGGATCGGGATTGGGATCGGGACTGGGATCGGGACTGGGAACATGAGTAGGATTGAGACTGGGATCGTGACTGGGATCGCGACTGGGATCGAGACTGGGATCGGGATTGGGATCGGGACTGGGATCGGGACTGGGAACATGAGTAGGATTGAGACTGGGATCGTGACTGGGATCGCGACTGGGATCGAGACTGGGATCGGGATTGGGATCGGGACTGGGATCGGGACTGGGAACATGAGTAGGATTGAGACTGGGATCGTGACTGGGATCGCGACTGGGATCGAGACTGGGATCGGGATTGGGATCGGGACTGGGATCGGGACTGGGAACATGAGTAGGATTGAGACTGGGATCGTGACTGGGATCGCGACTGGGATCGAGACTGGGATCGGGATTGGGATCGGGACTGGGATCGGGACTGGGAACATGAGTAGGATTGAGACTGGGATCGTGACTGGGATCGCGACTGGGATCGAGACTGGGATCGGGATTGGGATCGGGACTGGGATCGGGACTGGGAACATGAGTAGGATTGAGACTGGGATCGTGACTGGGATCGCGACTGGGATCGAGACTGGGATCGGGATTGGGATCGGGACTGGGATCGGGACTGGGAACATGAGTAGGATTGAGACTGGGATCGTGACTGGGATCGCGACTGGGATCGAGACTGGGATCGGGATTGGGATCGGGACTGGGATCGGGACTGGGAACATGAGTAGGATTGAGACTGGGATCGTGACTGGGATCGCGACTGGGATCGAGACTGGGATCGGGATTGGGATCGGGACTGGGATCGGGACTGGGAACATGAGTAGGATTGAGACTGGGATCGTGACTGGGATCGCGACTGGGATCGAGACTGGGATCGGGATTGGGATCGGGACTGGGATCGGGACTGGGAACATGAGTAGGATTGAGACTGGGATCGTGACTGGGATCGCGACTGGGATCGAGACTGGGATCGGGATTGGGATCGGGACTGGGATCGGGACTGGGATCAAGACTGGGATCAAGACTGGGATCGGGACTGGGATCGGGACTGGGATTGGGACAAGGATCGGACTGGGATCGGGACTGGGATCGGGAATGGGTTCAAGAATGGGATCGGGACTAGGATCGGAACATGGATCGGGACTGGGATCGGGACTGGGATTCGGACTGGGATTGCGATTGGGATCGGGACTGGGATCAGGACTGGGATCGGGACGAGGACTAGGCCTAGGATAGGGACTGGGACTATGAATAGGACTCGGACTGGGACTAGGACTGGGACTAGGACTTGGACGGGGACTGGGACTGTGTCTGGGACTGGGACCGGGATTGGGACTTGGACTTGGATCGGGATTGGGACCGGGACTAGGATCGGGACAAGGATCGGGACTGGGATCGGGATTGGGATCAAGACTTGGATCTGGACAGGGATTGGGACTGGGATCGGGACTGGGATCGGGATTGGGATCGGAACTAGGATCAGGACTAGGATCGGGACTGAGATCGGGACTGGGATCGGGACTGGGATCGGGACAAGGATCAGGATTGGGATCTGGACAAGGATCGAGACTGAGATCGCGACTGGGATCGGGACTGGGATCGGGACTCGGGTCAAGACTCGGATCAAGACTTGGATCGGGACTGGGATCCGGACAAGGATCGGGACTGGGATCAGGACTGGGATCGGGACTAGGATCGGGACTGGGATCGGGACTGGGATCGGGACTGGGATCGGGAATGGGATTGGGACTCGGATCAGAACTGGGATCGGGACTGGGATAACGACATGGATCGAGACTGGGATGGGGACTCGGATCGGGACTGGGATTAGGACTGGGATCGGGACTGGGACCAGGACTGGGATTGGGACTGGGATCAGTACTAGGATCGGGATTCGGATCGGGAGAGGGATCGGGTCTGGGATCAGGGCTGGGATCGGGGCTAGGATCGAGACGGGGATCGGGACTGGGGTCGGGACAGGGATCGGGAGTGGGATCGAGACTGGGATCGGGACTGGGATCGGGACCAGGATCGAGACTGGCATCATGACTGAGATGAGGACTGGGATGGGGACTGGGATCATGACTGGGATCGCGACTGGGATTGAGACTGGGATCGGGACTGGGATCGCAACAGGGTTCGAGGCAGGGATCGGGACTGGGATCGGGACTGGGATTAAGACCGGGATCGGGACTGGGGTCGGGACTGGGATCAGGAGTGGGATAGGGACTGGGATCCGGAATGGGATCGGGACGGATAGGGACTGGGATCAAGACTGGGATCGGGACTCGGATTGTGACTAGGATCGGGACTGGGATCAGGACTGGGATCAGGACTTGGACCAAGACTAGGATCAGGACTGGATTCGGGACTGGGCATGGGACAGGGACTGTGACTGGGACTGGGACTGGGGCTGGGACGGGGACTGGGACCGCGACAGGGACCGGGACAAGGACTGGGACTGGGACAGGGACTGGGACTAGGACTGGGACTGGGACTGGGACCGGGACTGGGATCGGGACTGGGATCGGGACTAGGACCGGGACTGGGACCGGGACTGGGATCGGGGCTGGGACCAGGACGGGGATGGGGACTGGGATCGGGACTAGGATCGAGACTGGGATTGGGACTATGATCTGGACTAGGATCGGGACTGGGATCGGGACTACGATCATGACTGGGATGAGGACTGGGATCGGGACTAGGATTTGAAATGGGATAAGGACTGTGATCGGGACTGGGATCGGGACTGATATTGGGACTGGGATTAGGGTTGGGATCGGGATTGGGATCGAGACTGGGATCGGGATTCAGATCGGGACTGGGATCGTGACTGGGATCGGGACTGGGATGGGGACCGGGATCAGTTTCTGATCGGGACTGGGATCGGGACTGAGATTGAGACTGGGTTCGGGACTGGGATTATGATTGGGATGGCGTCTGGGATTGGGACTGGGATCAAGACTGGGATGGGGACTAGGATCGGGACTGGGATCGGGACTAGGATCGGGACAGGGATCAAGACTGGAATCTGGACTGTGATCCTGATTGGGATCGGGACTGGGACCGAGACTGTGATCGGGACTGGGATCGGGACTGGGATCAGGACACGGATCGGGACTGGGATCAGGACTGGGATCAGGACTGGGATCAGGGCTTGGATCGGGGCTATGATCAGGGCTGGGATCGGGGCTGGGATCGGGACTGGCATCGGGACTGGGCTCAGACTGTGATCGCGACTAGGATCGGGACTAGGATCGGGACTAGGATCGGGACTGGGATCGGGATTGGGATCGAGACTGGGATCGCGACTGGGATCGAGACTGGGATCGGGATTGGGATCGGGACTGGGATCGGGACTAGGATCGGGACTAGGATCGGGACTAGGATCGGGACTAGGATCGGGACTAGGATCGGGACTAGGATCGGGACTAGGATCGGGACTAGGATCGGGACTAGGATCGGGACTAGGATCGGGACTAGGATCGGGACTAGGATCGGGACTAGGATCGGGACTAGGATCGGGACTAGGATCGGGACTAGGATCGGGACTAGGATCGGGACTAGGATCGGGACTAGGATCGGGACTAGGATCGGGACTAGGATCGGGACTAGGATCGGGACTAGGATCGGGACTAGGATCGGGACTAGGATCGGGACTAGGATCGGGACTAGGATCGGGACTAGGATCGGGACTAGGATCGGGACTAGGATCGGGACTAGGATCGGGACTAGGATCGGGACTAGGATCGGGACTAGGATCGGGACTAGGATCGGGACTAGGATCGGGACTAGGATCGGGACTAGGATCGGGACTAGGATCGGGACTAGGATCGGGACTAGGATCGGGACTAGGATCGGGACTAGGATCGGGACTAGGATCGGGACTAGGATCGGGACTAGGATCGGGACTAGGATCGGGACTAGGATCGGGACTAGGATCGGGACTAGGATCGGGACTAGGATCGGGACTAGGATCGGGACTAGGATCGGGACTAGGATCGGGACTAGGATCGGGACTAGGATCGGGACTAGGATCGGGACTAGGATCGGGACTAGGATCGGGACTAGGATCGGGACTAGGATCGGGACTAGGATCGGGACTAGGATCGGGACTAGGATCGGGACTAGGATCGGGACTAGGATCGGGACTAGGATCGGGACTAGGATCGGGACTAGGATCGGGACTAGGATCGGGACTAGGATCGGGACTAGGATCGGGACTAGGATCGGGACTGGGATCGGGACTGGGATCAGGACTGGGACTGGGACTGGGACTGGGACTGGGACGGGGACTGGGACTAGGACTGGGACTAAGACTGGGACCGGGACTGGGATCGGGACTGGGATCGGGATTAGGACCAGGGTTGGGACTGGGACTGGGATTGGGGCTGGGACCGGGACAGGGATCAGGACTCGGATCGGGACTGGAATTGGGACTAGGATCGGGACTGGGATCTGGACTAGGATCGGGACTGGGATCGGGACTACGATCATGACTGGGATCAGGACTATGATCGGGACTAGGATCGAAAATGGGATCAGGACTATGATCAGGACTAAGATCGGGACTGAGATTGGGACTGGGATCAGGGCTGGGATCGGGATTGGGATCGGGACTGGGATCATGACTAGGATCGGGACAGAGATCGTGACTGGGATCGGGACTGGGATGGGGACTGAGATCGGGTCTCTGATTGGGACTGGGATCGGGACTGAGATTGGGACTGGGATCGAGACTGTGATTACGATTGGGATGGGGACTGGGATCGGGACTGGGATCAAGACTGGGATCGGGATTAGGATCGAGACTAGGATCGGGACTAGGATCGGGACTAGGATCGGGACTGGGATCAGGACTGGGATCAGGACTGGGATCAGGACTGGGATCCGGACTGGGATCAGGACTGGGATTAGGACTGGGATCGGGACTGGGATCGGGACTGGGATCGAGACTGGGATCTGGCTTGAGAACGTGATTGGGATCGGGACTGGTACCGGGATTGGGATCGAGACTGGGATGGGGATTGGGATCGAGACTGGGATGGGGATTGGGATCAGGACTGGGATCGGGACTGTGATTAGGACTGGGATTTGGGCTGGGATCAGGGCTGGGATTGGGGCTGGGATCAGGGCGGGCATCGGGGCTGGGATCGAGACTGAGATCGGGACTGGGCTCCGGACTGTGATCGTGACTAGGAACGGGACTAGGATCGGGACTGGGATCGGGACTGGGATGGGGACTAGGATCGGGACTAGGATCGGGACTGGGATCGGGACGGTGATCGGGACTGGGATCGGGCCTGGGATCGGGAATGGGATCGGGAATGGGATTGAGACTGGGATCAGGACTAGGATCGGGACTGGGATCGGGACTGGGATC
>SZWC01000319.1:306219-339361 GCA_023375785.1 Penium margaritaceum | reverse complement strand
CGATCCCAGTACCGATCCCTGTCCCGATCCCAGTCCCGGTCCCTGTTCCGATCCTAGTCCCGATCCCAGTCCCGATCCGAGTCCCGATCCTAGTCCACGCTCGTATGCAGATTCCTACCCAGTGGAACAACTCTACCGCAATGCGGTGGCATTGCCTGGACAGGAGGGAATGGCGGCTCGGAGGGAAGTCTTGGCAAGGTGGGCGCTGTGGAACCGGGATGTTCCCGAGGTAAGGAGGAAGGTGCTGGCGATGTTAAATGAGGCATTGGCAGTGACGCCTTAATGGCGCCTCTTGAGAGACCAGCCGCCACTGGCAGCACCAAGGTCAGTAGCTCCACAGGAACCAAACTTGCAACCCCACTCCCTTCCACCTCCGGCGGATGATCGACCTACCTGGCGCCCGGAAATATCAAGTGCACCAAGGAGGATACAGCAGGGACAGGGAGCTGAGGTTGGAGACGATGTGAGGACACCTGGGTACCCCAGGACAACGGGACGCCCTGGGGCTCCGGTTGATCATGCCCCGGTATGTCGATGGGACCACCTCATTACCCTGAGAAGGAAACAGAAGGAAAGAGGGGTAGAAGGGGACCCCCATCAGTTTTTGCTCGCAAGGGGATCAACGTCAAGAGGAGTGCGCGGGGTGCACCAAGGGGCGCAAAGGACGGCGGCAGAAGCAGGCGTAGGAATAACGCGAGCCCCACGAAGCGCACGTGCGAGGTTGCTGATGCAACACGGAAGGAGCGAGGGGCCGCACGGGCATATGATTGAAGCAGGGATGGGACAAGGGAGGGCGAGCAAGGATGCCAGGAGAGGAGCGGGGCCAGAGCAAGGCAGCCGGATCAGAGGAATAACAATGGGAAGAGGATAGACAAGGGGCACAGGCGTAGGAGAGGAGCAAGGAGAGGAGAAGACACCGCACGCTGTTAGTTGCCCGAGGTGCGAGAAGATGGTACGCCTGCCAGCCAGGGAGTGCAGGCGCTGCAAGCGTCACATACACCAGGAGTGTGGAATGGCAAACGAAGAAGATGGCTGGCTCTGCGTGCCTTGCCAGAAGGTCAGGCAGGGAATTCCCATGGAGGTGAGAGGCATGCTCGGGTAGGAAGACAATACCGCGGCAGGCATTGTGTGATGTGGTTGTAGACGACCGCTGGAGGCTCCTCATGGGAGATGCGACTATTGGAAGCGGGCAGCACACGCCGCCTGCATCAAGACAAATGAGGAGGGGCTCGATAACTGCTGCGGTTGTTGGATACGACAATGCACAGGCACGGCAGAAGGGGATTGTCACAGCTGCCTTAGGGAACCGAGAGGAGTTACGCCATGGTATGACAAATGCATATGCTTCTCGCACAACGAATGCGTGAAGAAGGTGGGGGAAAGGTGTCGAAAGAATGCAGACACGGGAATAGCAGTCGCACAAGCAAGTAGAAGCATCAGCACATGCAAGTGCACGTCAGCAGAGTGACGTAGGCAAGAGCGGTTCGAGGAGTTAGCCGCAGGAGCTGATAGAGGCCGAGACGCGAGGTAGTCGAGGTAGGCAGGTTGGTGTGAGAGAGAGAGCTGACGAGATGAGAGACGGTTGGCGGGGTGACAGAGCTGAGCGAAGGGGCGAGAGTGACGGAGCGAAGGGATGTGAGGGGCTAGCGAAGACCGGAAATGCGAGGAGGGAGCAGAGCGAAGACACGGCGGCGAAGCCACGGAACCAAGGGGGAACAGGATGAGTAGAACGTTTATGGTTGGTTGTGGAGGGAATG
This sequence comes from Penium margaritaceum, assembly GCA_023375785.1. Taxonomy (NCBI): domain Eukaryota; kingdom Viridiplantae; phylum Streptophyta; class Zygnematophyceae; order Desmidiales; family Peniaceae; genus Penium; species Penium margaritaceum. The sequence continues at coordinate 337,604 of SZWC01000319.1, read as the reverse complement.
AACATCCTCCATATGTACTACAAAATAGATAGGACAGGAAACATAGATAACGGCTTCTTCTGCACTAGCCGGACGTGCTTGCGGTGACTCCGCTAATTAGGGGATGTCTCGGTAGGAGGGCCGTTGGTCGGTTAAGGACCATTAACGGCTATTGAATGATGACCGAGGTGGTTCTGACCGGAGTTGAACCATTGTTGAGCACTCAGAGTATCCAAGAGGTGGGATGTACCTTGTCGGAGTCATATTTTCTAACAGCCCCCTTGAGTCCGACAAGGTGAAGAGTCCTGATTGCCTGTTTAGAGGGCAATGAGGTCTCGGCGACGTTGTCTCGTTGGGGGTGTTTCCACTCGATGGAGGGATTTGATGATTTCATTGCAGAGGTTTGGATTCCACGCTGATGCAACCAGAGTGTGCCACATCGCTGCCACCGGGGATACTTCATTGATGATTCTATGGTAGACAGGATGGGTGGTGTGACGAAGGCATTTCTTGATGTCTCGGAGGGTCGTTGTGTAGGCCCTTGGAGGACTGCCAGGGTTGTCATAGACTCCTTCCAAGAAGAGGGAAAGTTGATACCCATGAAGAAATGACTGCTTTGTGTGGATACGTATGCCACCATGCTAGTCGTGGATGTTTTATCCGAACTGATCGAGCTTTGGANTTGAGTCCGACAAGGTGAAGTGTCCTGATTGCCTGTTTAGAGGGCAATGAGGTCTCGGCGACGTTGTCTCGTTGGGGGTGTTTCCACTCGATGGAGGGATTTGATGATTTCATTGCAGAGGTTTGGATTCCACGCTGATGCAACCAGAGTGTGCCACATCGCTGCCACCGGGGATACTTCATTGATGATTCTATGGTAGACAGGATGGGTGGTGTGACGAAGGCATTTCTTGATGTCTCGGAGGGTCGTTGTGTAGGCCCTTGGAGGACTGCCAGGGTTGTCATAGACTCCTTCCAAGAAGAGGGAAAGTTGATACCCATGAAGAAATGACTGCTTTGTGTGGATACGTATGCCACCATGCCAGTCGTGGATGTTTTATCCGAACTGATCGAGCTTTGGAATGTATGTCGAATCGAGGGCACAAACGGCCATGTTGACGTGCCAGGGAGAAGATAGCGCTTTGGACTAGTGTGTGACTTTGGCGCGGCTCAAGTTTTGGACGTGAGTGTCCAACAGTTTGTTGCTGAGTGAGGAATGTGTCCGGGAAATCCTTGTCCCGGGCGGAGCGGAAGCGGATGACGACGGAGGAGCGATACATGATGGAGTGGGCGCAGGAGCAAAGCCACGTGCGTGACCGATGTTTTCGGCGTGGGTGCAGGTCGTCGCCGAACAGGCGATGCGACCGGGTGGATCCTTGTGCAGAGCAGAGCGGAAGCGGATGACGGCAAAGGCACGATGGATGCTGGAGAAGGCGCAGGGGCGATACCACGTGCACGATGGATGTTTTCGGCATGGGCGCGGGTCGTCGCAGAATGGGCGATGCAAGCGGGCGGATCCTTGTGCCGGGCGGAGCGGAAGCGGATGACGGCAAAGGAATGCTGGATGATGGATTGGGCGCAGGGGCGAGACCACGTACGCGATTTGAGTTAGGGGAGTAGGATGCGGCAAGGGAAAGGCAGGTGCCGACGTGCCGCAAGAAATATGCTGCTGGCGTGGGTGCAGGCTGCTGCGGAAACGGGCAGCTAGCTTGTGCATATCCTAGTGCCGTTCACAGATGCTTATGACGATTGCTGAATCAAAACCCGATGATGATGACAGAGTGGGCGCAAGGACGAACCGCGTGCGCTGACAGAAGTTTTCGACGTGGGCGCAGGTCGTCGCGGAAAAGGCGATGCAACCGGGCGGATCCTTGTGTCAAGCTGAAAGTGATGCGGAGGCGGAGGAAACGATTGATTGATGAGTGGGCGCAGGGGCGGAACCTCGTGCGCGATTCAATGATGCTGATGGAGATGATTGATGTGAAGGTGGCCCGGAGGATAGTGATGATGAAGAGATGAAGATGATGTAGAGACAGGTGGTTGATGGAGCTGAGGATGCTGGAGTGAGAAGGTAAAGGAGGACTGGTAGCAGATGAGGATGATGTAAGGAATGAAGACCGAAGGATGATGATGCTGGTGGAGAAGAGAGACAGGGAGCGATACGAGCGGAGGGAGGCGGGATGAGAGGTGGCGCGACAGGGAGATAGAGTGACAAAACTTCTTCTTCTGCGTTCAGGAGAGTGACGGCTTGTTCCCCAGTTGGCTCATAAATGGGAGCAGGAAGACTGGTGGTATCCGATATCCTGCTCGATGGAAGAAGTTGGTTGTGGCAGAGGGAGTCAGGCAGTGGGCATAGGCGCTAGACCGCTGATGTCAGGAGAGTGACGGCTTGTTCCCCAGCTGGCTCGATAATGGGAGCAGGAAGACTGGTGGTGTCCGATATCCTGGCGTCGGAAGTTTTGGCTGCAGATGCTGACGAGGCAAGGAGGCGATGCAAGAAGGCGGCTCGCGATGACGGACGCAGACGGACTGAGAATGGCGGCGAGACAGATGTAGATGAAGCCGATGAGGCAAGACAAAAAAGGAGGAGATGCTGGCGGAGGCAGATGTGATGAGGGGGAGTGGATGGCAAACAACAGGAAGCTTCTAGGTAGTTGACGGCAGGCGGTGGCTCAAGAGTTACTTGTGGCTGATGTAAGCCACGCGTCACCGGTTGTTAGCCACGGGCGCGGAAGTGCGCGCAAGTCCTTCTTGGGACGACAAGACGTTTCTTCAGCGCGGCGTACTCGTCAGCCAGAGCTGCTGATGTCAGCTATTGGTGAAGCGGCGAGGCGCGTGGTGACGGTAGCGGCGGCAGGAGAATGCGAGTCGAAGCGATGAAGCAAGGATGGCAGCAGCATGATGACACAATCATGGGACTCCAGGTGATGTTGCCTGAAGCTCTGATACCATGTCAGAAGAATGCAGACACAAGAATAGTAGTAGCAGAAGTAGGTAGAAGCATCAACACATGCAAGTGCACGTCAGCAGAGTGACGTAGGCAAGAGCGGTCCGAGGAGTTAGCCGCGAGAGCTGATAGAGGCCGAGACACAAGGTAGTCAAGGTAGGCAAGTTGGTGTGAGAGAGAGAGAGAGATGATGATATGAGAGACGGTTGGCGGGGTGACAGAGCTGAGCGAAGGGGCGAGAGTGACGGAGCGAAGGGATGTGAGGGATTAGCAAAGACCGGAAATGCGAGGAGGGAGCAGAGCAAAGACACGGCGGCGAAGTCGCGGAACCAAGGGGGAACAGGATGAGTAGAACTGTTCTGGTTAGTTGTGGAGTGAATGAACATCCCCCATATGTACTACAGAACTGATAGGACAGGAAACATATATAACGGCATCTTCTGCACTAGCCGGACGTGCTTGCGGTGACTCCGCTTATTAGGGGATGTCTCGGCAGGAGGGCCGTTGGTCGGTTAAGGACCGTTAACAGCTAGTGAATGATGACCGAGGTGGTTCTGACCGGAGTTGAACCATTCTTGAGCACTCGAAGTATCTGAGGGGTGGGATGTACCTTGTCGGAGTAATATTTTCTGACAAAAGGAGGCTGCATCACGGAGGGCGCATTGCCCTATGTAAATGCTTCTGATGCACAAGCTCACGAAGTAAGCCGTGCGCCATGTGCAGAGGCCCAGTGCGTGTTCGCAGGTGGCAATGCATCAGCTGCCATCAGTGAGTGCACCTTCCATGTGCCCATCAGCACAGCAACACGCAAACAGGGCTCCGTGAACCACTGTGCATGCCCTGTGAGGAGAGTGATGAGGCAAGGAGGAGGGTGCAGGCGGAGCAGAAGGAAGTGGCACGGCGATTGCAGGAGCAACGAGAGAGAGGGACCGGGGAGGGAGAACAGAGGGCAATGCCACGCCAGAGCCCCAGGACGTGGAACGAGGAGATACGGCAATAAGTGCTCCACCGAGAGTTGGATGGTATGGAGAGGACAAGGTGGGCGGAGGAGGAGTATTCATCACCAGAAAGGGGGGAAAGGGAATATGCGCTGGAAGAGGGATAAGAGCGCTATTCACACGGCGGATGATCCAGCGAAAGGAAAGGACGGGATGAACAAAACAAGAAGGAGGGACGGATGGACGAGAACGTCCTACTTGTCTTGCGGGAGTAGGGTATAACAGTGTTAACGGTGATTTGTTCATCCATCGGAGGACGGGGGAGGAAGGGCTGGGTCCCGGGTTAAAAAAGGAGAAGGGCGAGGGGAAGGTCGGTGAATCATCCGACGACCGCTCGATCGAGGAAAGAAAACTGCGGGGAGGGCAGTTTGACTCCGGGAAGCGATGGAGCGTGAGGAAGGACATTGCAGCGGATGACGTGGCCCGACCATACCTGCCGGGAGGAAGGGAAGGCGGCCCGAGGCTGGCTTGATGGTAGCGGAGTCGCGTCCGAACCTCGAAAAGAGGAGCGGTGCTCTAGGGGCCTTATCCAAAGTCGTTTTGATGCGCAAGCAATATAATGCGGCTGGCCAGCATGATGAGACCTTGTGAGAGCGGTGCGAGGGGGGATAAGAAGAGGAGGATGAGAAGAGGATGACTGCTGACAAAGAACTGACTGCTATCACAACATTGTTGAAAGTCGACAGTTGAACGCGGAGATCATACGCTTTTGCTCCCGACTTGGGAGACGACGCTCGCCTTTGGCGAGCCGCGTTGCTGACACCTCGCCCGATCCGGGACAAGAAGCTGATCCTGCAGCCGTCAGCGAGACAGAGAGATTGCTGCCCCTTAGTCGAACCAGACCGCCGAGCGGGACGTGCGCCCCGTCTCGCGACAAGTTAGATTAGAGAAGCTAGAGTATGCTTGGACTGTGCGTGCGTGTGTGTTTGAGTGTGTAACCATCCCCATATGGGAATGCTCCTCCCTGAGGAGCACGTGACGGAGCCATCATGTGTTGGTCCTCAGTTTCCGCGGGAGTACCAGCCGCCCAGCTCCATCACGGCCGCCCGAGACGCGCTGGTGACCTTCTATGAAAATTGCAGCTGCTGCAATGTGCCCAATCAGCTTGGCACACAGACCGTCCTGGGAGTGATGCAATGGTCACATCACCCCGCAGGTGGAGCCCTGGAGCCGTTCTGGCAACCGTGGCTACAAAGACTTCCCCGTGACGACGAGCCCCGTCCCGTGGAGAGCTGGCAGGAGGAGGCACGTCACGTCAGACGACACACCGCAGAGGCTACTGAGGAACAGGCCGAGGCGTTCCGGGCCTACCAACGGCATCGGCAAAAACTCTTCCGCCTGCGGGACAAAGATCTGGCGCGCACCCATCCCCGTGCAGGTCGACGTGTCGACGGCCCGTTGGAGCTACGCCGCGCCACGCCACGGGCAAGCAAGCAAGGCGGTGTGAGCCGCACTGTGTTGTTGCATGGACCGTCTTCGACTGATGATCGGACGACTCAGGAGGCCTACGGTTTGCGCATGTTGCTGGGTGATATGTAGGGGAGGGATTGCATGTGAAGTGATGGAGTGTTGATCTTGTATGTGTTTTTGGATCAGACACAAGCATTGTTGGTTGTCCAAATTGCTCTGTTTGTGTTATCTTGAGGGACATCACCGGTGGAATGCTGAGGGAAATCATGGCTTGAATAGCCACAAAAGGTGCTCAACGTTATTTTGAGTCCACTATCGGGAAGAATTGTGTTAGTTGAAACTATGCCATACGGTGGATAATTGATCGTCAGTGATCAAAGGCCCATGAATAGCATAAACCAGGCTGTCGGATGTTTACTGAGGAATAGGGCCATATGAGATGTACTTCCCAAAGTCGTACGGCGAATGATCCGCCGAGTGAATGAGAGGGAAAATACATATGGAAGAAACGGGGGAAAAGGAGGGACGCGGGGCGGGAAATGAATGCAGTCGCGTGATAGCGTAGTGCGAACCGTGACTGAGAGTTGATCCCTGCATACTATCAGGCCCAAATCTAGCCGGAGGCGAAAAGGGTATATCATAGGGTACAAGTAGGGTGCAACTAGGGCGCAACTAGGGCGCAACTAGGGCGCAACTAGGGCGTGGCTAGGGCGCAACTAGAGCGCGACTTGGGCGCAACTAGGACGCAACTATGGCACAACTAGGGCGCAATTAGGGCGCAACTAGGGCACAATTAGAGCGTAACTAGGGGCAACTGGGGCGCAACTAGGGTGCAACCAGGTTACAACAAGGGCACAAGTAGGGTGCAGCTAGGGCGCAACTAGGGTATAACTAGTGCGCAACTAGGGCGCAACTAGGGCACAACTAGGGCGCGACTTGGGCGTAACTAGGGCGCAACTAGGTCGCAACTAGGACGCAACTAGGGCGTAACTAGGGTACTATTGGGAGCAACTAGGACGCAACTAGGGCACAACTTGGGCGTAACTAGGGCACAACTAAGGCGCANTGCAACTAGGGCACAAGTAGGGTGCAGCTAGGGCGCAACTAGGGTATAACTAGTGCGCAACTAGGGCGCAACTAGGGCACAACTAGGGCGCGACTTGGGCGTAACTAGGGCGCAACTAGGTCGCAACTAGGACGCAACTAGGGCGTAACTAGGGTACTATTGGGAGCAACTAGGACGCAACTAGGGCACAACTTGGGCGTAACTAGGGCACAACTAAGGCGCACCTAGGGTGCAACTAGGGCGCAACTAGGACGCAACTAGGGCGTAACTAGGGTACTATTGGGAGCAACTAGGACGCAACTAGGGCACAACTTGGGCGTAACTAGGGCACAACTAAGGCGCACCTAGGGTGCAACTAGGGCAAAAATAGGGCGCAACAAGGGCACAACTAGGGTACAACTAGGGTGCAACTAGGGCGCAACTAAGGCGCACCGAGGGCGCAAAGATGGCATAAGTAGGACGCAACGAGGGCACGAGTAGGGTACAACTAGGGCATAGACAGTGCCCAACCGAGGCACAACAAGGGCGCAACTATGGGGCAACTAAGACGCAACTAGCGTGCAAGTAGGGCACAGGTAGGGCACAACTAGGGCACAACCAGGGTGCAACAAGGGCGCGATTATGGCGCAACTAGGGCGCAACTAGGGCACAATTAGGGCGCAACTAGGGCGTAACTCAGGCAAAACTAGGGCGCAACTAGAGCGCAACTAGGGCGCAACTAGGGCGCAACTAGGACACAACTAGGGCGCAACTAGAGCGCAACTAGGGCGCAACTAGGGCACAACAATGGCACAATGAGGGCGCAACTAGGGCGCAATGAGGGCGCAACAAGGTTGCAACTATGGCGCAACTAGGGCACAAATAGGGCGCAACTAGGGTGCAACTAGGACGCAAATAGGGTACAACTAGTCGGGTCATAGAAACCAAAGCCGGGTCACATAAACCAAAGGCAAGTCATCAAAACCAAAGCTGGGTCACGAAAACCAAAGCCGGGTCATAGAAACCTTTGCCGGATCATAGAAACCAAAGCCGGGTCACATAAACCAAAGCCGGGTCACAGAAACCAACGTCGAGGCAACGAACCAAAGCCGGAGCACAGAAACCAAAGCCCGGTCATAGAAACCAAAGCCGGGTAACATCAACAAAAGTGGGTCACAGAATCCAAAGCCGGATCACATAAAAATGAGCCGGGTCACAGAAACCAAAGCCAGATCACAGAACCAAAGTCGGGTCACTGAAACCAACGCCAGGTCACAGAAACCAAAGCGGGGTCACATAAACCAAAGCCGGGTCACCGAAACCATTGCCGGGTCACAGAAACCAAAGCCGGGTCCCTGAAACCAAAGCCGGATCAAAAAAACCAAAGCCGGGTCACAAAACCAAAGCCGGGTCATAGAAACCATAGACGGGTCACGAAAACCAAAGCCGGGTCACAGAAACCAAAGCCGGGTTACGGACACCAAAGCCGGGTCACAGAAACCAAAACCGGGTCATAGAACCAAGAGCCCGGTCACGGAAACTAAAGCCGGGTCACATAAACCAAAGCCGGGTCATGGTAACCAAAGCTAGGTCACAAACACCAAAGCCGGGTCACAAGAACCAACGCGGGGTCACATAAACCAAAGCCGGGTCACAGAAACGAAAGCTGGGTCACAGAAACCAAAGCCGGGTCACATAAAGAAAATCGGGGTCATAGAAACCAATGCCGGTTCACATAAACCAAAGCCGGATTACAAGAACTAAAGCTGGTCACGAAAACCAAAGCCGGGTCACATAAACCAAAGCCGGGTCAGAGAAAGCAAAGCCGGGTCACAAAAACCAAAGCCAGGTGGCTGAAACCAAAGCCAGAGCACAGAAACCAGAACCAGGTCACAAAAACCAAAGCCAAGTCACATAAACCAAAGCCAAAACACATAAACCAAAGCTGCGTCACATAATCCAGAGCCGGGTCACAGCAAACCAAAGCCAAGTCACAGAAACCAAAGCCGGGTCACAGAAACCAAAGCTGGGTCACTGAAACCAAAGCCGGGTCATAGAATCCAAAGCCAGGTCACTACAACAAAAGCGGGGTCACAGGAACCAAAGCCAGGTCATAGAAACGAAATGCCGGGTCTTAGAAACCAAAGCTTGATCACAGAAACCAAAGCCAAGTCACAGAAACCGAAGCCGGGTCACATAAACCAAAGCCAGTCCACACACACCAAAGCCGGGTCACATAAACCAAAGCCAGGTCACATAAAGCAAAGTCGGGCCACATATACCATGGCCGGGTCACACAAACCAAAGCCGGGTTTCAGAAACCAAAGCCAGGTCAGAGAAGCGAAAGGCGGGTCACAAAAACCAATGCCAGGTCACATAAACCAAAGCCGGGTCACAACAACCAAAGTCGGGTCACATGAACCAAAGCCAGGTCAAATAAACCAAAGCAAAGTCACATAAACCAAAGCCGGGTCACAGAAACCAAAGCCAGGTCAACGAACCAAAGCCGGAGCACAGAAACCAAAGCCCGGTCATATAAACTAAAGCAGGTCACAGAAACCAAAACCGGGTCACAGGATCCAAAGCCGGATCACATAAACCAATGCCGGGTCACAGAAACCAAAGCCAGGTCACATAACCAAAGCTGGATCACAGACACCAAAGCCGGGTCACAGAAACCAAAGCCGGGTCACAGAAACCAAAGCCGGGTCACAGAAACCAAAGCCGGGTCACAGAAACCAAAGCCAGGTCACATAAACCTAAGCCGGGCCACGGATACCAAAGCCGGGTCACATAATCCAAAGCAGGGTCACAGACACCAAAGCCGGGTCACAGAACCCAAAGCCGGATCACACAACCCAAAGCCGGGTCATATAAACCAAAGACGGGTCACAAAAACCAATGCCGGGTCACATAAATCAAAGCCGGGTCACGGAAACCAAAGCCTAATCACATAAACGCAAGCCGGTTCACACAAACCAAAGCCGGGTCAACGAACAAAAGCCGGAGCACAGAAACCAAAACCCGGTCATAGAAACCAAAGCCGGGTCACAGAAACCAAAGCCGGGTCACAGAATCCAAAGCCGGATCACAGAAACATAAGCAGATTCACAGCAACCAAAGCCATGTCACACAATCAAAGTCGGGTCACATAAACCAAAGCCAGGTCAAAGAAACCAAAGCGGGAACATATAAACCAAAGCCGGGTCACTGAAACCAAAGCCGGGTCACTGAAACCAAAGCCGAGTACCAAAAACCAAAGCCACGTCACAAAACCAAAGCTGGGTCATAGAAACAAAAGCCGGGTTGCAAAAACCAAAGCCGGGACACAAAAACCAGAGCCGAGTCACATAAACCAAAGCCGGGTCACAGAAACCAAAGCCGGGTCACAGAAACCAAAGCCGGGTCACAGACACCAAAAGCGGGTCACAGAAACCAAAGCCGGGTCACAGACACCAAAAGCGGGTCACAGAAACCAGAGCCGGGTCACATAAACTACATCCGGGTCACAAAAACTAAAGCCGGGTCACCGTCACCAAAGACGGGTCACATAAACCAAAGCCGGGTCACAGAAACCAAAGCCGGGTCACATAAACCAAAGCCAGGTCACAGAAACCAAAGCTGCTTCACCGAAACCAAAGCCAGGTCACATAAAGAAAAGCTGCGTCACAGAAACCAAAGCCGGGTCACAGAAACCAAATCTGGGTAACAGAAACCAATGCCGGTCACAGAAACCAAAGCCGGGTCACATAAACCAAAGCCGGGTCACATAAACCAAAGCCGGGTCACAAGAACCAATGCAAGGTGACAGTTACCAAAGCCGGGTCACAGAAACCAGAACCAGGTCACAAAAACCAAAGCCATGTCATAGAAACCAAAGCCAATTCACAGAAACCAAAGTCGAGTAACATAATTCAGAGGTGGGTCACAACAAACCAAAGCCAGGTCACAGAAACCAAAGCCGGGTCACATAAACCAAAGTCTGGTCAGAGAAACCAAAGCCGGGTCATAGAATCCAAAACCGGGTCACTGCAACCAAAGCTGGGTCACAAAACCAAAGCCGTGTCATAGAAACTAAAAGCAGGTTCTTAGAATCCAAAGTTGGGTCACATAAACCAAAGCCATGTCACAAAACCCAAAGCCGGGTCACAGAAACCAAAGCCGGTCCACAGACACCAAAGCCGGGTCACAGAAACCAAAGCCGGGTCAGATAAACCAAATCAGGACAACAGATACCAAAGTCGGGTCACAGAAAAAAAAAGCCGGGTCACGGACACCAAAGCCGGGTCACAAGACCAAAGCCGGGTCATAGAAACCAAAGCCGGATCACAGAAACCAAGGCCGGGTTACAAAAACAAAAGCGGGGTCACAGAAACCAAAGCCGGGTCACAGAAACCAAAGCCGGGTGAAAAAAAACCAAAGCCGGGTCACAGAAAGCAAAGCCGGGTAACAGACACCAAATCCGAATCACACAAACCAAAGCTGGGTCACAGAAACCAAAGTCGGGTCACATAAACCAAAGCCGGGTCACACAAACCAAAGTCAGGTCACATAAACCAAAGCCAAGACACAGAAACCAAAGCCGGGTAACATGAACCAGAGTCAGGTTACAGAAACCAAAGCCTGGCCACAAAAACCAAAGTCGGGTCACAGAAACCAAAGCCGGGTCACAGAAACCAAAGTCGGATCACAGTTACCAAAGTTGGGTCACAGTAACCAAAGCCGGGTCACAAAAACTAAAGCCGGGTCACAAAAACCAAAGCCGGGTCGTTGAAACCAAAGCCAGGTCACATAAACCAAAGCTGCTTCACCGAAACCAAAGCCAGGTCACATAAAGAAAAGCTGCGTCACAGAAACCAAAGCCGGGTCACAGACACCAAAGCCGGGTCACAGAAACCAAAGTCGGGTCATAGAAACCAAAGCCGGGTCACAGAAACCAAGGCCGGGTCACAGAAACCAAAGCCGGGTCTCAGAAACCAAAGCCGGGTAACAGAAACCAAAGCCGAGTCACAGAAACCAAAGCCGGGTCACAGACACCAAAGCCGGGTCACAGAAACCAAAGTCGGGTCATAGAAACCAAAGCCGGGTCACAGAAACCAAGGCCGGGTCACAGAAACCAAAGCCGGGTCTCAGAAACCAAAGCCGGGTAACAGAAACCAAAGCCGAGTCACAGAAACCAAAGCCGGGTCACAGACACCAAAGCCGGGTCACAGAAACCAAAGTCGGGTCATAGAAACCAAAGCCGGGTCACAGAAACCAAGGCCGGGTCACAGAAACCAAAGCCGGGTCTCAGAAACCAAAGCCGGGTAACAGAAACCAAAGCCGAGTCACAGAAACCAAAGCCGGGTCACAGACACCAAAGCCGGGTCACAGAAACCAAAGTCGGGTCATAGAAACCAAAGCCGGGTCACAGAAACCAAGGCCGGGTCACAGAAACCAAAGCCGGGTCTCAGAAACCAAAGCCGGGTAACAGAAACCAAAGCCGAGTCACAGAAACCAAAGCCGGGTCACAGACACCAAAGCCGGGTCACAGAAACCAAAGTCGGGTCATAGAAACCAAAGCCGGGTCACAGAAACCAAGGCCGGGTCACAGAAACCAAAGCCGGGTCTCAGAAACCAAAGCCGGGTAACAGAAACCAAAGCCGAGTCACAGAAACCAAAGCCGGGTCACAGACACCAAAGCCGGGTCACAGAAACCAAAGTCGGGTCATAGAAACCAAAGCCGGGTCACAGAAACCAAGGCCGGGTCACAGAAACCAAAGCCGGGTCTCAGAAACCAAAGCCGGGTAACAGAAACCAAAGCCGAGTCACAGAAACCAAAGCCGGGTCACAGACACCAAAGCCGGGTCACAGAAACCAAAGTCGGGTCATAGAAACCAAAGCCGGGTCACAGAAACCAAGGCCGGGTCACAGAAACCAAAGCCGGGTCTCAGAAACCAAAGCCGGGTAACAGAAACCAAAGCCGAGTCACAGAAACCAAAGCCGGGTCACAGACACCAAAGCCGGGTCACAGAAACCAAAGTCGGGTCATAGAAACCAAAGCCGGGTCACAGAAACCAAGGCCGGGTCACAGAAACCAAAGCCGGGTCTCAGAAACCAAAGCCGGGTAACAGAAACCAAAGCCGAGTCACAGAAACCAAAGCCGGGTCACAGACACCAAAGCCGGGTCACAGAAACCAAAGTCGGGTCATAGAAACCAAAGCCGGGTCACAGAAACCAAGGCCGGGTCACAGAAACCAAAGCCGGGTCTCAGAAACCAAAGCCGGGTAACAGAAACCAAAGCCGAGTCACAGAAACCAAAGCCGGGTCACAGACACCAAAGCCGGGTCACAGAAACCAAAGTCGGGTCATAGAAACCAAAGCCGGGTCACAGAAACCAAGGCCGGGTCACAGAAACCAAAGCCGGGTCACAGACACCAAAGCCGGATCACAATCGCCAAAGCTGGGTTACAATAACCAAAGCCGGGTAAAAAAAACTAAAGTCGGGTCACAAAAACCAAAGCCGGGTCACAGAAATCAAAGCGGGGTCACGGGAACCAAAGCCGGGTCACAAAAACCAAAGCCGGGTCGTTGAAACCAAAGCCAGGTCACATAAACCAAAGCCGGGTCACAGCAACCAAAGCCGGGTCACATAAACCAAAGCTGGGTCACAGAAACAAAAGCCGAGTCACATAAAACAAAGCCGGGTCATAGAAAGCAAAGCCGGGTCACACATGCCAAAGCCAGGTCACAGAAACCAAAGCCACATCAGAGAAACGAAAGCCGGGTCAGATAAATCAAAGCCGGGTCACAGAAACCAAAGCCGGGTCACAAAAACCAATGTCGGGTCACATAAACCAAATCCGGGTCACTGAAACCAAAGCCAAGTCACAGAAACCAAAGCGGGGTCACAGAAACCAAAGCGGGGTCACAGAAACCAAAGCGGGGTCACAGAAACCAAAGCGGGGTCACAGAAACCAAAGCCGGGACAACGAACCAAAGCCGGAGCATAGAAACCAAAGCCCGGTCATAGAAACCAAAGCCGGTCGCAGAAACTAAAGCCATGTCATAGTATCCGAAGCCGGATCACAGAAACCAAAGCCGGATCACAGCAATCAAAGCCAGGTCACAGAACCAAAGCCGGGTCACATAAACCAAAACCAGGTTACAGAAACCAAAGCGGGGTCACAGAAACCAAAGCGTGGTCACGGAAACCAAAGCGGGGTCACAGAAACCAAAGCCGGATCACAAAAACCAAAGCCCGATCATAAAACCAAAGTCGGGTCATAAAAACCAAAGCTGGGTCAGTGAAACCAAAGCCGGGACAGAGAAACCAAAGCCGGGTCACATAAACCAAAGCCGGGTCACAAAACCAAAGCCGGGTCAGCAAACCAACGCCGGAGCACAAAAACCAAAGCCCGGTCATAGAAACCAAAGCCGGGTCACAGAATCCAAAGCCAGATCACTGAAAACCAAACCGGGTCACAGCAACCAAAGCCAGGTCACAGACCCAAAGCCGGGACACAGAAACCAAAACCAGGTCACAGCAACCAAAGCGGGATCAATGAAACCAAAGCCGGGTCACAGTAACCAAAGCCGGCTCACATAAACAAATGTGAGGTCGAAGAAACCAAAGCCGGGTCACAGAAACTAATGCCGGTCACAACAACCAGAGCTGGGTCAGAGAAACCTAAGCCGGGTCACAGAAACCAAAGCTGGGTCACAAAAACCAACGCCGGGTCACAAAAACCAAAACCGGGTCACAAAAACCAAAGCCGGGTCACAAAAACCAAAGCCGGGTCACAGAAACCGAAACCGGGTCACTGAAATCAAAGCCGGGTCACAGAAACCAAAGTCGGGTCAGAGAAACCAATGTCGGGTCACAAAAACCAAGCAGGGTCACAGAAACTAAAGCTGGGTCACATAACCCAAATCCGGGTCACAAAAATCAAAGCCAGGTCACAGAAACCAAAGCCGGGTCAGAGAAACCAAAGCCGGGTCACAGAAACCAAAGCCGGGTCACATAAACCAAAGCCGGGTCACGGGAAAAAAAAACGGTCCCATAAACCAAAGCCGGGTCACATAAACCAAAGCCGGGTCACAGAAACCAACGCCGAGTCGCATAAAGCAAAGCCAGGTCACATAAACCAAAGCCGGGTCACAGAAACCAAAGCCGGGTCACAGAAACCAAAGCTGGGTCACAGAGACCAAAGCCGGATAACAGAAACGAAAGCCGGGTCATAGAAACCAAAGACGGGTCACAGAAACCAAAGCCAACTCAAAGAAACCAAAGCTGGGTAAACCAAAGCCGGTACACTCTAACCAAAACTGGACCAAAGAAACCAAAGCTGGGTCAGATAAACCAAAGCCGGGTCACAGAAACCAAAGCTGGGTCACAGAATCCAAAGCCGGGTCAAATCACCCAAAGCTGGATAAACCAAAGTCGGATTGCAGAAACCAAAGCTGGGCCATAGAAACGTAAGCCAAGTGATAGAAACCAAAACCAGGTCATAGAAATCCAACCGGGTCACATAAACCAAAGCAAGGTCACATAAACCAAAGCCGGGTCATAGAAACCAAAGCCGGGTCACAGCAACCAAGGCCGGGTCACAAAAACCAAAGCCGGGTCACAAAACCAAAGCCGGGTCAACAAACCAAAGCCGGAGCACAAAATCCAAAGCCCGGTCATAGAAACCAAAGCTGGGTCACAGAATCCAAAGCCGGGTCACTGAATCCAAAGCCGGATCACTGAAAACAAAGCCGGGTCACAGCAACCAAAGCCAGGTCACAGACCCAAAGCAGGGACACAGAAAACAAAGCCAGGTCACAGCAACCAAAGCGGGATCACTGAAACCAAAGCTGGGTCACACTAACCAAAGCTGGCTCACATAAAAAAAAGCCAGGTCCAAGAAAGCAAAGCCGGGTCACTGAAACCAAAGCCGGGTCACAGAAACCAGAGCCGGGTCAGAAAAACCTAAGCCGGTTCACATAAACCAAATCTGGGTCACAAACACCAATGTTGGGTCACAGAAACCAAAGCCGGATCACAAAAACCAAAGCCGGGTCACAAAAACCAAAGCCGGGTCACAAAAACCAAAGCCGGGTCACAAAAACCAAAGCCGGGTCACAAAAACCAAAGCCGGGTCACAAAAACCAAAGCCGGGTCACAAAAACCAAAGCCGGGTCACAAAAACCAAAGCCGGGTCACAAAAACCAAAGCCGGGTCACAAAAACCAAAGCCGGGTCACAAAAACCAAAGCCGGGTCACAAAAACCAAAGCCGGGTCACAAAAACCAAAGCCGGGTCACAAAAACCAAAGCCGGGTCACAAAAACCAAAGCCGGGTCACAAAAACCAAAGCCGGGTCACAAAAACCAAAGCCGGGTCACAAAAACCAAAGCCGGGTCACAAAAACCAAAGCCGGGTCACAGAAACCAAAGCCGGGTCACATAAACCAAAGCCGGGTCACAGAAACTAACGCCGAGTCGCATAAAGCAAAGCCTGGTCACATAAACCAAAGCCGGGTCACAGAAACCAAAGCCGGGTCACAGAAACCAAAGCTGGGTCACAGGGACCAAAGCCGGGTCACAGAAACGAAAGCCGGGTCATAGAAACCAAAGACGGGTCACAGAAACCAAAGCCAACTCAAAGAAACCAAAGCTGGGTTAACCAAAGCCGGTACATTCAAACCAAAACTGGACCAAAGAAACCATAGTTGGGTCAGATAAACCAAAGCCGGGTCAGAACATCCAAAGCCGGGTCACAAAAACCAAAGCTAGGTCACAGAAACAAAAGCCAGGTCAGATAAACCAAAGCCAAGGAACAGAAACCAAAGCTGGATCACAAAAACCAAAGCCGGGTCACAAAACCAAAGCCGGGTTACAGAAACCAAGCCGGATCACAAAAACCAACGCCGGGTCACAGAAACCATCGCCGGGTCACAAAAACCAAAGCCGGGTAACAGAAACCAAAGCCGGGTTACAGAAACCACAGCCGGGTCACACAAACCAAAGCCGGGTCACACAAACCAAAGCCGGGTTACAGAAACGAAAGCCGGGTCACAGAAACCAAAGCTGGGTCACATAACCCAAATCCGGGTCACAAAAATCAAAGCCAGGTCACAGAAACCAAAACCGGGTCACAAAAACCAAAGCCGGGTCACAGAAACCAAGGCTGGGTCACATAAACCAAAGCCGGGTTACAGAAACGAAAGCCGGGTCACAGAAACCAAAGCCGGGTCACAGAAACCAAAGCCGGGTCACATAAACCAAAGCTGGGTCACAGAGACCAAAGGCGGGTCACACAAAGCCGGGTCACAGAAGCCAAAGCCAGATCACACAAACAAAAGCTGGGTCACAAAAACCAAAGCCAGGTCATAGAAACCAAAGCCGGGTCCTAGAAACCAAAGCCGGGCCACAGAAACCAAAGCCGGGTCACAAAAACCAACGCTGGGTGACAGAAACCAAAGCCGGGTCACAGTAACCAAAGCCGGGTCACATAAACTAAAGCCGGGTTATCGAAACCAATGCCGGGTCATAGAAATGAAAGCCGGTCATAGAAACCAAAGACGGGTCCCATAAACCAAAGCCGGGTCAAATAAACCAAGCCCGGATAACCCAAAGCCGGATCACATAAACCAAAGCTGGGCCATAGACACGAAAACCGGGTCAAAGAAACCAAAGCCGGGTCCCAGAAACCAAAGCCGGGTCACAAAAATCAAAGCCGGGTCACAAAAACCAAAGCTGGGTCACAGAAACCAAAGCCGGGTCACAGAAACCAAAGCTCGGTCACAGAGACGCCCTACCCGGCCCTACTTGCACCTTAGTTGCATCCTAGTTGCGCCGTAGTTGCGCCCAAGTTGCGCCCTAGTTGCGCCCTAGTTCCGCCCTAGTTGCGCCCTAGTTGGGTCCTAGTTGCGCCCTAGTTGCACCCTAGTTGCGCCCTAGTTGCGCCCTAGTTGTGCCCTAGTTGCGCCCCTGTCGCACCCTACTCGCACTCTAGTTGCGCCATAGTTGCGCCCTAGTTGCACCCTATTTGCGCCCTTATTGCACCCTACTTGCGCCCTACTGGCACCCTACTTGCGCCCTATTCGCGCCTTAGATGGACACTAGCTATGCCCTAGTTGTGCCCTAGTTGCGCCCTAGTTGCGTCCTACTTGTGCCCTACTTGCGTGCTAGTTGCGCCTTCGTTGCACCTTAGTTGCGCCCAACTTGCACACTAGTTGCACCCTATCTGAGCCCTAGTTGCACCCTAGTTGTGCCGTAGTTGCGCCCTAGTTACACCCTGGTTGGGCCCCGGTTGCGCCCTAGTTGCACCCTACTTGCGCCCTAGTTACGCCCTGGTTGCGCCCCGGTTGCCCCCTAGTTGCGCCAAAGTCGCACCCTAGTCGTGCCCTAGTCGCGCCCTAGTTGCGCCCTAGTTGCACCCTAGTTGCGCCCTAGTTGCGCCCTAGTTGCGCCCTTGTTGTGCCCTAGTTGCGTCCTAGTTGTGCCCTAGTTGTGCCCTAGTTGCGTCCTAGTTGCAACCTAGTTGCGCCTTACTTGCACCCTAGTTGCACCCTTCTTGCACCCTACTGGCGCCTACTTACGCCCTAGTTGCGCCTCAGGTGGACACTAACTACGCCCTAGTTGTCCCCTCGTTGCACCCTAGTTGCGTCATACTTGCGCTATACTTGCGTTCTTGTTGCGCCTTAGTTGCGCCATAGTTGCACCCAACTTGCACACTAGTTGCACCCTAGTTGCACCCTAGTTGCGCCCTAGTTGCCCCATATTTGCATCCCAGTTACACCCTAGTTCCACCCTCATTGCGCCCTCGTTGCGCCCTCCTTGCACCCTCATTGCGCCCTCATTGCCCCCTAGTTGCGCCCTAGTTGCGCCCAAGTTGCACCCAAGTCTGTCAGAAGAATGTAGATGCGGGAACAGCAGCAGAAGTAGGCAGAAGTATCAGGTCATGAAAGTGTACGTCAACGGAGTGACGTAGGCAAGAGCGGTTTGAGGAGTTAGCCGCGGGAGCTGATAGACGCCAGGACGCGAGATAGTCGAGGTAGGCAAGTTGGTGTGAGAGAGGGCTGGCGAGATGGGAGATGGTTGGAGGAGTAAAAGAGCTGAGCGAAGGAACGAGAGTGACGGAGCGAAGGGATGTGAGGGGCTGGCGAAGACGGGAAATACGAGGAGCAAACAGAGCGAAGACATGGCAGCGAAGCCGCGGAACCAAGGGGGAACACGATGAGTAGAACTGTTCTGGTTAACTCGAGGGAATGAACATCCTCGGTATATAATGGCAGAACAGGACAAAGGCATGTACAACGGCTTTAATTCCACTAGCCGGACGTGGGTGACAAATGTCACTTTATTAGGGGATCACTTGACCCGTTGGCAGAATGGTCGGATGATCAAAGAGTCGTTCGGTCAAGTTGGTTCGGACGGAGTCTTGAACCTTTTACTTCTGAGACTCGGATTTCTCCGAGGGATAGGAGAGGTGAGGCTGGTTCTCACTTATTTCCGACATACCCCCACAGAACCAGACTCATCCGGATCTTTTAGTCGCTTTGATCCTCATCTTTCGAGGAGACAACAGGAGGGACCTCCGGTCTTCTTTTTGGAGGAGGAGGTCTCGGGAGTCGATGAGGTCTGGGAGCAGATGCTGGGATCTCGCATGGCACCAGTCCTATTTGCCGAGTGACCGGGATTGCAGGATCGCTGAGTGGTCTTGGCCTCCCTCTTGAGCACTGCAGTCCAATGTCACGAATGATTCTCATAATGGAGTACTCGTGCGATTGGATGATGCAGTGGAAGGTCTTGTCCGTGATGATGTGGAGGAGGGCTCGGACCTGATGCGTAACGTATAAGTAATCTCCCCAGTATGTTTGATATGGACGACGCATGAAGGGGCTATCTTGTCGTGGATATTCTCGTTCATCATTCATGAGGACAAGATAAGAGAACCCGCGTAGAACGAAGTTGGAGGTGGTTGAGCCAAGGACATCGTGCCAGACTCCAGAGTTGGTGGTGTCATCATCATTGAAGTAGATGAGTGGAAGTCGTTGTGTGAGAAATCTGTTGCTGGCGTGGGTGCAGGCTGCTACGGAAACGGGCAGCTAGCGCGTGCAGATACTTGTGTCGTTCACAGATGCTGATGATTGCTGCAGCAGAAGCTGAAGATAACGGCTGAGTGGGCGCAGGGGCGAACCACGCGCGCTGATGGAAGTTTTGTCGTGGGCGTAGGTCGTCGCCACTCGAGCGATGTGACCGGGTAGATCCTCGTGCCGAGCTGAAATCGATGCGGGAGCGGAGGAAACGATTGACGGATGAGTGGGCGCAGGGGCAAAACCACGTGCACTGAAGGAAGTTTTCGGCGTGGGCGCAGATCGCCGTAGAAAGGTGATGTGACCGGGCGGATCCGTGTGCCGAGCTGAAAGCGATTGCGGAAGCGGAGGAAGCAATTGATTGATGAGTGGGCACAGGGACGGAACCACGTGCACGATGGAAAAGATGATGATGGAGATGATGGATCCGAGGGCGGCGGGGAGGATGCTAATGTCGACGAGGAGACAATGCGGAGGCAGTGCGGATGATGCTAAAGATGGAGAGATGAAAATGAGGCAGGAACGAGCGGCTGATGAAGTTGAGGAGACTGGGGCGAGGAGGAGGAGGAGGGAGCGAGGCGACCGGAGAGAGCCGAGATGAGAGGCGATGTGGTAGGAAGGCAGAGTGACACAACTACTTCTTCTGCGTTCAGGAGAGTGACGGCTTGTTCCCCAGTTGGCTCAGAAATGGGAGCAGGAATACTTGTGGTGTCCGATATACTGTTAGCTGGAAGAAGTTGGCTACGGCAGAGTGAGTCAGACAGTGGGCAGAGGTACTAGACCGCTGATGTCAGGCGAGTGACGGCTTGTTCCCCAGTTGGCTCGGAAATGGGAGCAGGAAGACTGGTGGTGTCCGATATCCTGACGGCGGAAGTTCTCGCTAGAGCTGCTGACGAGGCGAGAAGGCGATGCGAAGAGGCGGCTCGAGGTGATGGGCACAAGTAGATGGAGGATAACAGCGAGGAGGAGCTGATGAGACTGATGAGGCAAGACAAAAGAGGAGAAGATGCTGGCGGAGGTAGATGTGATGAGAGGCAGTGGATGGCGAACGGCAGGAAGCTTCGTGGTAGTTGGCGGCAGGCAGCGGCTCGAGAGTTGCTTGCAGCTGGTATAGGCGACACATCACCGTTTGTTAGCCACGGGTGCGGAAATGGGCGTAGGGCCTTCTTGAGATGACGAGACGTTTCTTCAACATGGCGGACTTTTCAGGCAAAACTGCTGATATCAGCTGCTGACAAAGTGGCGAAGCGCGGGGCGACGGTAATGGCGGCAGGGGAACGCGAGTGGAAGCGATGAAGCAAGGATGACGGTAGAGCAATGACGCAGTAAGAGGACTCCAGGTGATGTTGCCTGAAGCTCTGATACCATGTCAGAAGAATGTAGACCTGGGAACAGTAGCAAAAGCAGGCAAAAGCATCAGGTCATGAAAGTGTACGTCACCAAAGTGACGTAGGCAAGAGCGGTTCGAGGAGTTCGCCGCGGGAGCTGATAGACGCTGAGACGCGAGATAGTCGAGATAGGCAAGTTGGTGTGAGAGAGTGCTAGCGAGATGGGAGACGGTTGGAGGAGTAAAAGAGCCGAGTGAAGGAACGAGAGTGACGGAGCGAAGGGATGTGAGGGGCTGGCGAAGACGGGAAATGCGAGGAGCGAGCAGAGCGAAGACACGGCGGCGAAGCCACGGAACCAAGGGGGAACAGGATGAGTATAACTGTTATGGTTAACTCGAGGGAATGAACATCCTCGGTGTATAATGGCAGAACAGGACAAAGGCATGTACAACGGCTTTATTTCCACTAGCCGGACATGGGTGATGGATGTCACTTTATTAGGGGATCATTTGACCCGTTGGCAGAACGGTCAGATGATCAAAGAGTCATTCAGTCAAGTTGGTTCGGACGGAGTCTTGAACCTTTTACTTCTGAGACTCGGATTTCTCCGAGGGATAGGAGAGGTGAGGCTGGTTCTCATTTATTTCCGACAAAGTTGTACTCTAGTTGCGCCCTAGTTACGTCCTAGTTGTGCCCTAGTTGCGCCCTAGTTGCGCCTTAGTTGTGCCCTAGTTGCATCCTACTTGCGCCCTACTTGCGCCCTACTTGCGTCCTGGTTGCGCCCTAGTTGCGCCCTAGTCGCGTCCTACTTTCGCCCTAGTTGTACCCTAGTTGCGCCCTTCTTGCACCCTTATTGCACCCTACTTACGCCCAAATGGCACCCTTCTTGCGCCCTAGTTGTGCCTTAGTTGGGCACTAGCTACGTCCTAGTAGTGCCCTATTTACACCTGTTAATGCGCTGGATAGCAACGGTCTAGAAAACGGGTCCCGACATGGGAGGCCGCCAACCGCTCTTGGTATTGCAACAAAGATAACATATCACCCTCGAACGAAGGATCCACACTTTAGGTTCGTTTGGTTTGCAACCTCACGAAGTCCGCATGTTGGTCTTTAGTGTCTACCTTTGGTTGGACACTCTGTGAGGAGTCTCAAAGGCAAGAACTTTAAATGGATGCATGCAAGGTACATGTTTTTATACTTGCAGAGCTTTGCTAAAGCTTCTGCTTGTAGTGGCTCCACTGGAGCCAACCTCAACCTACACTCCTACTTGGCGCGTCCTTAGACCGCCAAGTGTCATCCTCAAGCCAGGCTTTTAGTACGCTTCATAGAAGCTTCCTGTCCAAGTTTTGGCCACAAAGAAAAATGTGGCCGTCGCGGGGTTTGAACCTGCGATCTCTCGTTTGAGACTCCGGTGCCTATCCAACCATGCCAAAAAGGTATGGTTCCTATGATGAGCCACAGGGGACATACCCATTATGGGCAGTGCATTCCTGGCCCATCTCAGAACAGACCAAGGGGACGTACTCCATAGAGCAGTGCATGCCTCATCTGTATGTGTAGCTAGCCAGCTAGGTAGTGGACAAGGTGCATACTATTTCAACAAATCTCTCCCTTGCACCTCTGTCCATCTGGCACTTACTGGGCTCCATCAATGCCTTGGGGCTCACCCTTCCTCTGCCGCACTCCTCATGCCGAATCCACGAATGCCTGCATAGTGCAAGTCGCTCTCCAGCGGCTTGGGCATGCAGTCAGCAAGCATGCTCTTTGTTCCGTAGTGCTGCAAGTCCACCACGTTCTTCATGACCAGGTCACGCGAGTAGTGGTAACGTAT
The DNA here is from genome assembly GCA_023375785.1 of Penium margaritaceum. NCBI lineage: Eukaryota > Viridiplantae > Streptophyta > Zygnematophyceae > Desmidiales > Peniaceae > Penium > Penium margaritaceum. The sequence goes on along the minus strand of SZWC01000319.1, from coordinate 315,004 downwards.
GTCGATGTGCTTTGTTCGCCGGGAGATGATCTCGTTTTCAGCCATTGAGATGGCACTCATGTTGTCCACGTGTACGACCGTGGCATCCTTCTGTGGTACTGTCATTTCGCCAAGGAGGCTGTGCATCCACAGAGTCTCTTTGCACAACTTAGACTGAGCAACATACTCTGCCTCAGCCGCAGACACGGAAACACAATCCTGCTTCCTACTGGCCCATGAGATGGCAGCGCCATTCAAGATGCACACGTATCCAGAGGTGGATTTCCTGTTGTCGAGGTTTCCTCCCCAGTCAGCATCGGTGTAGCACTTCAGGCGAAGGGGTTCCGTTCCTTCTTGGCCTCCAAGGATGAGGCCCAGGTGACGTGTCTTCTGTAGGTAGCACAAGATGCGCTTGACTGCCTGCCAGTGTTGTGGCCCAGGATTGGCCACGAATCTGCTCACTTGTCCCACAGCATAGCAGATGTCAGGACGAGTCCCTACCATGGCATACATGATGCTACCCACGGTGGACTGGTAGGGGATGTCTTGCATCTCCCTTTGTTCTGCTTCATTGCTTGGCGACATGGAGGCCTTCAGCTTCGTATCTGTTGTCATTGGGGTGCTGACAGGTTTACAGTCTTCCATGTGATAGCGCTTTAGTACCTCACCGATGTATTTGATTTGGTTGAGTTTGATAGTGCCGGCTACTCGGTTGCGGTGGATGGCGATCCCGAGGTAGTACTCGAGAGGACCCATGTCCTTCATCTTGAACCTTTTGATGAGGTCAGACTTCAACTCATCCAGCAGCTCGACCGAAGACGAGCAGATGATCAGATCATCCACGTACAGTGCAACCAGCATTAGCCCTCTCCCATCATTGCGCACATACACGCTCGGATCACTGTGGCAATGCGCGAAGGAGAGACCGGTCATGCAACCGTCCATCTCTTTGTACCACATCCTTGGGGCTTGTTTCAGCCCGTAGAGCGCTTTCACCAATTTGCATACCTTGCCCTCGGGAGCTTCGACTCCTTCGGGCACCTCCATCAGCACTTCCTTGTCAAGCTTCCCATAAAGAAAAGCTGTCCTGACGTCCATCTGGTGTATCTCCAGGTTCTTTGCGGCTGCAATGCCAAGGAGAGAGCGGATGGAGGCAAAGGTCACGACGGACGCGAACGTCTCATCGTACTCGGAACCCGGGCGTTGAGAGAACCCCTTAGCCACTACCCTTGCCTTGAACTTGTTGATGTTGCCGTCTTGCTTCTTCTTCACTCGGAGGACCCACTTGGATCCCACCACGTGGGCCTTGTCGGGTCTATCCACCAGCACGCACGTGCCGTTCTCGGTAATGGACGCGAGCTCGCTGTCCACTGCCTCCTTCCACTTGGCCGCAGCTGGGCCATTCATTGCCTCCGCCACTGTGGATGGCTCTCCCTGAGCCATGCACGACCAGCTAAGGCCGGTCCAGTCATCCTCATACCGCAAAGGTGCTTTCTTTGGTCGTAAACTGCGCCGGGGTAGTGGTGCGGCTTCTTGCTTTGGTGCTGGTGCTTCCACAGGTGGTGGTTTGTTGTCGTCGTCGTCGTCGTCAGAAGAGTCGTCAGACTCCAAGTCATACTCGGAAGCCCTGGATGCCTCGGAATCCGCGTCCATGTCAGATGCTACATCATCCTCTGCAGCATCTCTCCCATTCCTACCACCTGCTGGCAAAGCAAGCCAGTTGTCGGGCGCTTGGTCTCCGGACTCAAGCAACACTATCCACTCTCCCGCTTTGGGAGCGAGGATCGGGTCCAGCAGCTCTCCCCTTCCAAGGGTGCGTTCGTCAAACACGATGTCGCGGCTCCTCACAAGCTTGCCTGCTGCTTGGTCCCAAAGCCGATAGGCTTTGTGTGACGTGTCATACCCAACCATGACGCACTTCCTCGAACGTGCGTCAAGCTTGCCTCCGCCTTCTCCCGACTGGATCTTCACCCATGCAGTTGACCCAAACACCTTCAGATGGGATACGTTGGGTTTCTTTCCCGACCATGCTTCCCGTGGGGTCTTCAGCTGCTTGTCCTGCTCCTTTCCACACTTCCGCAAGGCGGTCGCTGGTGTGAGGTTCAAGAGGTAGCAGGCCGTTGTTGCTGCTTCAGCCCAAAAGCAAGGTGGGAGCTTGGCGTCGAAGAGCATACTTCGCACCATGCCGAGCAGGGTCTGGTTCATCCTCTCGGCCATGCCGTTGCTTTGGGGATTGTATGGGGTGGTCTGCTCGTGGCGGATGCCATGATGCTTGAGCCAAGACTTGCATGCCTCGTACTCACCCCCATTGTCACTTCGAAGCGTCATCACCTTCTTGGACGTTTGCCGCTCCACCATGGCGACGAACTCGAGGAGCTTCTCCTTGACCTCTTCCTTTGTTTAGAGGAAATAGATCCACAACTTGCGGCTGTGGTCATCAATGAAGGTCAGGAAGTACTTGCTTCCTCCGTTAGACGGTGTGCGGAAGGGTCCACACACGTCACTGTGTATCAGTTCCAAGACGTTCTCCGCTCGTTGACCTCCTCACCCAAACGGCTTCTTCTTTGCCTTCGCTTGGAGGCATGGTTCACACAATGCACACCCTTTGCCATGCTTCATGGTGCACCCTTCCATTCCGCGGACTACCTCTCGCTCCTGCATCTTCTGCAGCGTGCTGTTGGCCACATGGCCAAATCGCCGGTGCCACAGCTCAGCGTCAGTGTCCTTGGTTGATGTGGCGGCCGCAGCGGTCGCTGACGGTGCATCCTTTGGCTCCGGTGACACTGTCTTGGTGGCACATGCGAGTCCCTCATCCAACGCCTTGGTGACTTTGGTTTGAAGCACATAGAGGTCGTCGGCTCTTGGAACTTGAAGCATGAGGTCGTCTTTGGTGTACAAAATCTGGATGTCCTCGTTTGTTAGGGCCACCGCTTCCTTGTTGGTGAACACCACTGTCATGTTGTTGTCGGTGATTTGTGACACGGATAACAGGTTGGCTGCGAATGAGGGCATGTACACCACCTTTTGAAGGTTGACCGCCTTCTCCGCACCATTCACGTTGAACGTGATCACATTGTCCCCTTCGCCCATGGCTTGGACGACGCCGCCATTTGCACACTTGATGCGCATGACAGATTCGGCCATGGAGACAAATCCACCCTTTTCTTTTGAAGAGTGGTGGTTGGTGCCCGAGTCAAGGGCGAATGCCCCGGGCCTAAGGATCGCTGCACCCTTCATGGGGAGCCCCCTAGCTATCATGTTGGTGAGCTCCTTCTTCTCCTTTCCACCTTTGTTCCCGCCTTCTTTCTTGGGACTACAGCAGTCCCTAGCCCAATGCCCAGCCTTGCCGCGGTTGTGACAGTTGCCGGGCTTCTTGGAACTCTTCCCGCCACTGTTGCCTTTCCCTCCACCGCCAGCGCTTCCGCTGTTGCCTTGACTAGAGCGAGAGCTTGCACCTTGTCCACCGAAGCGAGAGGCATAGGCTCAGATGTTTGCCTCACTGCCACTGCATCGCATGGACTCGTTGCGGACGTGTTCGGCGACAGCCTCGTACGTCAGATCTGCCTCCTTCCAACCACCAAATACGGTAATCAAGGACACCCAGCTTTCCGGTAGCGCCATTAGAAGGATCATGGCACACATGTTGGAGTCGAGCTTCCATTCCATTTGCTGGACCTCTTGCAGCACGTTGTCGAACGACTGTAAAAATGCCGGTATCGATTCTCCTTCGCTCACCCTCATCGACATCAACCGTGGGAAGATGAAGAGTCGGTTTGCTAGGGCGTTTGATTGATGCACGCGTGAGAGCTTTGCGTAGGCCTCGGCAGCCATCGTGCATCCTGTGATATGGGAGTGTTGAGTCTCGTTGATGGACGTCACAAGAATGGCGAGAGCCATGTTGTTCTTCATCGTCCATGCTGCAAGGTCAGCCGCATGCGTCGTCACGGTCGCATCAGCGGATGCTGTCTCGATCCCTTTGAGGATGTCAAGGTAGCCACGCACGTTTATGACAATCTCAAATTGCCATTTCCACAAGGGAAAACCTGTCCCCGTGAATTTGGACATACCCGCCTCAAGGCGGGCTGGAGTCGAATCCGCCATTTTTGGCGGTTTCTCGTCTTCTCTGCTTCGCTGCTACTCTGCTTCGTTGAGGCCGATGAGGCTCATGAGGCTGCCGACTGCGACCGTTGTCAAAGGTGCAGTTGTTTCCGTTGCATACCCCTCCAGCCAATGATCGCCTAAGGCGATGGTGCCATCGTGAGAGAACAGACTCGGGGTCGTATCACCTTCTAAAAAGGGGTAGAGCTTAATCCCGTTGGGGCTCGAGGGTCTTGTCCAACATGGACAGAGCCGATCCTCATCCCCTGGTCCGCCACGTGCGCGCACCCTACCTGAAGAAGCCAATGGAGCCGATGGAGCCGATGGAGCCATCCGATGGTCGTGTCCCTGTCGTTCCTGTGCGCCCTGCAAGACCACGCGCTAGTCGGTCTTGGAAGCGTGCCTTAGAACCAGAAGTGTGGGTCCATAACCCTTTGTCAATGCGCCGGATAGCAACGGTCTAGAAAACGGGTCCCGACATGGGAGGCCGCCAACCGCTCTTGGTATTGCAACCAAGATAACATATCACCCTCGAACAAGGGATCCACACTTTAGGTTCGTTTGGTTTGCAACCTCACGAAGTCCGCATGTTCGTCTTTAGTGTCTACGTTTGGTTGGATACTCTGTGAGGAGTCTCAAAGGCAAGAACTGTCAATGGATGCATGCAAGGTACAGGTTTTTATACTTGCAGAGCTTTGCTAAAGCTTCTGCTTGTAGTGGCTCCACTGGAGCCAACCTCAACCTACAATCATACTTGGCGCGTCCTTAGACCGCCAAGTGTCATCCTCAAGCCAGGCTTTTAGTAAGCTTCATAGAAGCTTCCTGTCCAAGTTTTGGCCACAAAGAAAAATGTGGCCGTCGCGGGGTTTGAACCCGCGATCTCTCGTTTGAGACTCCGGTGCCTATTCAACCATGCCAAAAAGGTATGGTTCCTATGATGAGCCACAGGGGACATACCCTTTATGGGCAGTGCATTCCTGGCCCATCTCAGAACTGACCAAGGGTTCGTACTCCACAGAGCAGTGCATGCCTTGTATGTATGTGTAGCTAGCCAGCTAGGCAGTGGACAAGGTGCATACTATTTCTACAGCACCCTGGTTGCATCTTACTTGCGCCCTACTTGTGCCCTTGTTGCACCCTAGTTGCGCCCTAGTCGCGCCCTAGTTGCGCCCTAGTTACACACTAGTTCCGCCCTAGTTGCGTCCTAGTTGCACCCTAGTTGCGCCCTAGTTGCGCCCTAGTTGCGCCCTGGTTAAACCCTGGTTGCGCACTAGTTGCGCCCTAGTTGCGCCCTAGTTGCGTCCTAGTTGCGTTCTAGTCGCGCCCTAGTTGCGACCTATTTGCGTCCTATTTGTGCCCTAGTTGTGCCCTAGTTGCGCCCTAGTTGCACCCTAGGTGCACCCTAGTTGCACCCTAGTTACGCCCTAGTTGCGCCCTAGTTGCGCCCTAGTTACGCCCTAGTTGCGATCTAGTTGCGTCCTAGTTGTGCCCTAGTTGCACCCTAGTTGCACCCTAGTTGCGCCCTAGTTCTGCCCTAGTTGTGCCCTATTTGCGCCCTAGTAGCGCCCTAGTTGCGCACTAGTTGCACCCTACTTGCGCCCTACTTGCGTCCTACTTGCGCCCTAGATGCTCCTCAGTTGGGCACTAGCTACGCCCTAGTTGTACCCTAGTTGCGCCCTAGTTGCGTCCTACTTGTGCCCTACTTGCGTCGTAGTTGCGCCTTAGTTACGCCCTATTTGCGCGCTAGTTGTGCCTTAGTTACGCCCTAGTTGCACCCTAGTTGCGCCGTATTTGCACTCTAGTTGTTCCCTAGTTATGCCCTAGTTGCGCCCTAGTTGTGCCCTACTTGTGTCCTAGTTGTGCCCTATTTGCGCCCTAATTGCGCCCTAGTCGCGCCCTAGTTGCGCCCTACTTGCGCCCTAGTTGCGCACTAGTTGCGCCCTAATTACACCCTATTTGCACCCTTATTGCACCCTACTTGGGCCCTACTGGCACCCTACTTGCACCCTAGTTTTTCCTTAGTTGGGCACCAGCTACGCCCTAGTTGTGCCCTAGTTGTGCACTAGTTGCGTCCTACTTGTGCCCTACTTACGCGCTAGTTGTGCCTTAGTAGCGCCTTAGTGGCGCCCAACTTGTACACTAATTGCATCCTAGTTTCGCCCTAGTTGCGCCCTACTTGCGCTCTAGTTGCGCCCTAGTTGTACCCTACTTACGCCCTGGTTGCGCCCTACTTGGGCCCTAGTTGCGCTGTAGACGCGCCCTACTTGCGCCTTACTTGCGCCTTAGTTGCGCCCTAGTTGCGCCAAACTTGCACACTAGTTGCACCCTAGTTGCGCCCTAGTTGTGCCCTAGTTGTGCCCTAGTTGCGCCCTAGTTGCGTCCTACTTGCGCCCATCTTGCGCCCTACTTCCGTCCTAGTTGCACCATATTTGTGTCCTACTTGCGCCCTAGGTGCGTCCTAGTTGCGCCTTAGTTGCACCCTAGTTGCACCCTTCTTGCGCCGTCATTACACCGAACTTATACCCTACTGGCGCCCTACTTGCACCATAGTTGCGCCTCAGGTGGGCACTAGCTACGCCCTAGATGTGCCCTAGTTGCGCCCTAGTTGCGTCTTACTTGCTCCCTACTTGCACCCTAGTTGCACCCTAGTTGCGCCATACTTGCACCCTAGTTGCGCCCTAGTTGCGGCCTGAGTGCGCGTCCTAGTTGCGCACAAGTTGCACCCTACTTGCGCCTTACTTGCAGCCTACTTGCGCCCTAGTTGCGCCTCAGTTGGGCACTAGCTACGTCCTAGTTGTACCATAGTTGCGCCTTAGTTGCGTCCTACTTGTGCCCTATTTGCGCCCTAGTTGCACATTAGTTTCACCCTAGTTGCGCCACTGTTGCGCCCTATGTGCGTCCTAGTTGCGCCCTAGATGCGCCCTAGTTGTGCCCTAGTTGCGTCCTAGTTGCGCCCAAGTTGCGCCCTAGTTGCATCCTAGTTGCCCCCAGTTGCGCCCTTATTACGCCCTAGTTGCGCCCTAGTTGCACCTTACTTGCGCCCTAGTTGCGCCCTAGTTGCACCCACATCGCGCCCTAGTCGCGCCCTATTCACGCTTTAGTGGCGCCATAGTCCCGTCCTAGTTGCGCCCTAGTTGCACATTAGTTGCACCATAGTTGCGCCCTAGTTGCACTCTAGTTACGCCATAGCTGCGCCCTCGTTGCGCCCTCGTTGCGCCCTCGTTGCGCTCAAGTTGCGCCCTTGTTACGCTCTCGCCCCACTTCTGCCGTAGTTGCTCCATACTTGCGTCCTAATTGCGTCATACTTGCGCTCTAGTTGCACCCTTGTTGCGCCCTAGTTGCGCCCTAGTTGCGTCCTAGTTGCGTTCTAGTTGCGCCCTAGTTTCTCCCTAGTTGCGCCCTATTTACGCCGTAATTGCACCCTAGTTGCGCCCTAGTTACGTCCTAGTTGCACCCTAGTTACGCCCTAGTCGCGCCCTAGTCGCGCCCTAGTCACGACCTTATTACGCCCTAGTTACGCCATAGTTGCGCTCTAGTTACACCCTATTTGCGCCCTTATTACACCCTACTTGCGCCCTACTGGCACCCTTCTTGCACCCTAGTTGTGCCTTAGTTGGGCACTAGCTACGTCCTAGTTGTGCTCTAATCGCATCCTAGTTGCGTCCCACTTGTGCCCTACTTGCGCACTAGTTGCGCCTTAGTTGCACCTTAGTTGCGCCCAACTTGCACAACAGTTACACCCTACTTGCGCCCTAGTTGCGCCCTAGTTGTGCCCTAGTTGCGCCCTAGTTGCGCCCTGGTTGCGCCCCGATTGCGCCCTAGTTGCATCCTAGTTGCGCACTAGTTGCGCCCTAGTTGCGACCTAGTTACGTCCTAGTTGTGTCCTAGTTGTGCCCTAGTTGCGCCCTAGTTGCACCCTAGATGCGCCCTAGTTACGCCCTAGTTGCGCCCTAGTTGCACCCTAGTTGCGCCCTAGTTGCGCCCTTGTTGCGCCCTTGTTGCGCCCTAGTTGCGTCCTTGTTGCGCCTTTGTTGCTTCCTAGTTGCGCCCTAGTTGCACCCCAGTTGCACCCTAGTTGCGGCCTAGTTGCGTCTTAGTTACGCGCTAGTTGTGCCCTAGTTGCGCTCTAGTTGCACCATAGTTACGTCCTAGTTGCGTCCTAGTTGTGCCCTAGTTGCGCCTTAGTTGTGTCCTAGTTGCACCCTACTTGCGCCCTACTTGCGCCCTACTTGCACCCTAGTTGCGTCCTACTTGCGCCCTAGTCGCATCCTAGTTGCGTCCTACTTGTACCCTAGTTGCGTCCTTCTTGCGCCCTTATTGCACGCTACTTACGTCCTACTGGCGCCCTACTTGCGCCCTAGTTACGCCTTAGTTGGACACTAGCTACGCCCTAGTAGTGCCATAGTTGCGCCCTAGTTGCGTTTTACTTGCGCCCTACTTGCGCCATAGTTGCGCCCTAGTCGCGCCCTAGTTGCGCCCTAGTTGTACCCTAGTTGCGTCCTAGTTGCGCCCTAGTTACACCCTAGTCGCGCCCTAGTTGCGCCCTAGTTGCGCCCTGGTTGCACCCTGGTTGCGCACTAGTTGCGCCCTAGTTGCGCCCTAGTTGCGTCCTAGTTGCGCCCTAGTTGCGACCTATATGTGTCCTAGTAGTGCCCTAGTTGCGCCCTAGTTGCACCCTAGTTGCGCCCTAGTTGCGCCCTAGTTGCGC
>SZWC01000319.1:200365-262950 GCA_023375785.1 Penium margaritaceum | reverse complement strand
TGGTAGCAAAGGGGTTCTCCCAACGGCCTGGCGCAGAGTACGATGAGACCTTTGCTCCAGTTGTGACGTTTGCCTCCATCCGGTCAATGCTCGCCATTGCTGCTGCCGAGAACATGGAGGTCCACCAGATGGATGTCAAGACAGCCTTCCTTTACGGCAAACTTGACAAGGAGGTATTGATGGAGGTTCCGGAGGGGGTTGATGCTCCTGAGGGCAAGGTGTGCAGATTGGTGAAGGCACTCTATGGGCTAAAACAAGCGCCAAGACTTTGGTACCAGGAGATGGACACGTTCATGGCCAAGGAGTCCTTCATGCACTGCGACAATGATCCCAGCATGTACGTGCATGAGAGTGACAAAGGGACAATGTTGGTCGCCTTGTACGTTGATGACCTGATTCTATGCTCCTCTTCAACGCAGCTGCTAGACGATCTCAAGGGGCAGCTGAGTAGCAGATTCGAGATGAAGGACATGGGTCCTCTTGACTTCTATCTTGGAATTGCCATCAAGCGCGACAGAGCAGCAGGTACAATCAGCCTGAACCAGACAAAATACATCGACTCCATCCTCAAACGATACGACATGGCAGATTGCAAACCTGCCAGCACACCCATGAGCTCGGAGTGCAAACTCTCCACCTCCATGTCCCCATCCAATGAAGCGGAGAAAACTGACATGCTTGGCATCCCATGTCAGTCTGCGGTGGGCAGTTTGATGTATGCCATGGTCGCCACCCGACCAGATATAGCCCATGCTGTTGGGCAGGTGAGTCGGTTTGTGGCCAATCCCGGTCCACTTCACTGGCAGGCCGTGAAGCGCATCATGCGCTACCTTCAGGGGACGCGCCACGTAGGCCTCCAGTTTGGAGGCATTACTGGATCCGCATCACTCCGTCTCATGTGCTGCACTGATGCTGATTGGGGAGGGAATATTGATGACAGAAAATCTACCTCCGGCTTTGTGTGTATGTTGAATGGAGGTGTAGTCAGTTGGGCAAGTCGCAAGCAAGAATGTGTCTCTGTGTCAACAGCTGAAGCTGAGTGCATTGCCTTGGCTGAGGTGTGTAAAGAGATGCAGTGGCTACGAAGCTTGCTATCTGAGATGAAGGCACCACAAGCAACGGCGACGGTCATCAAGATTGACAACATGAGCGCCATTGACATGTCAAAGAACCCCGTCCTCTCGAGGCGCACAAAGCACATCGAGATCCGCTACCACTACGCTCGAGACTTGGTCTACAAGCAGACAGTGGAGCTCGAGTATATCGGTATCAAGCTCAACCGGGCTGACATGCTTACAAAGCCACTGGACAAGGATCTCCACCAGGCGGGCAGGCAAGGTATTGGCATGGTCAAGGCAAGTGATGACGAATGATGATGGTCACTGACGCAAGGTGCAAGGGAGAGATTTGTTGAATATTTACGCCCCTTGTTCAGTGTTGTAGGACGGATCAGGAATGCTCTGCCCCTTGTGGAGGTATGACCCCTAGATCCGTTGTAGTGTGACTCAAGTATGCTCTGTCTCTTGTGAGATATGACCTTTGAGTACACCATGTGGGTGAGTGGTTACCTTGGCCATTTTGTTGATTTGGCCAAGTGAGAGGTCATGAGGTTGATCCTGGCCCCATGCATATCTTGTTTGATGTGGAAGCTTCCAAGAAAGAAATTCCGTAGCTTCTTGGACGCTACATGGTTGGTCTGTCACCTTGACACTAGGATGCTTATGTGTCAAGCCCACAGTGCAAGTCTATTGGTGACGTGGCTGGTTCAGGCCACTTCCCAGGAATGTGCTTTTGAGTTCTAGGACTGGACAGACAGCTATAAAAGGACTTGTCTTGCATGCTGATCAATCAACCCTTGCTTGATGCTCTCTTGCGTATTGACGACTTGAGCTCTTCTTGAGATGTAATGCTAAGGCGTTAGTACTCTTGAAGGTGAAGTGTATGCCTGATTAAGTTTGGGGTGCATGACACATACCTGCAAAGGAAGAAGGTGTAAGAACCTTTGTGAGCTTTTCGGTTTCGCGGCTTCTCTGCCGGAGGTGGTTAGCTCAGTAGCTAACAGTTTCCCCCTCTGGCCGTTTGTGACATGTGTTATGGTTGGTCAACTTTGACCACCCCTATTAATATTTTCTGGTCATGGTCAGTGACACATGCCTAGTTTGGTTGTTTGGAGTGCAAAGTAGCCACACCGTGCCACTACGAATTGAAGTTCTTTGCCCTTTCTAGTCAATACATAGGGTTCCCAAACCATTGTCTATCCCTCTGACCATTTGTGACTCGTGTTATGAGTTGTCAATGTTGACCACACATAGTGGACTTCTTCGGTCATTGTCAGTGACGTGTGCATCCTTTGGTTGGTCCATGTGCACGCTAACCATACTGTGCCACTGCTTGTTGAAGGTCTTTGTACTTGCCAGTTGATAAATAGTGTTCCCAACCCATTGTGTCCCCTTGTGACCATTTGTGACACGTGTTATGCGTTTTCAACGTTGACCACACACTGTAAAATTCGTTTGGCCATGGTTAGTGACATATGCCTACGTTGGTTTGTCACTGCATATGGTTACCACGCTGTGTCACTACGGATCGAAGGTCTATGTGCTTTCTAGTTGATAGCTAGTGTTCCCAAACCATTGTTGCCCCCTCTGAATATCTGTGACTTGTGTTGTGAGTTGTCAACATTGACCACATGAAGTAAAATTCTTTGGTCGTGGTCATAGACATATGTATACTTTGGTTGGTCACTGTGCATTGTAGCCACACTGTGCCACTGTATATAGAAGGTATTTGTACTTGTTATTCGATAAGTAGTATTTAGAAACCATTTTCTTTCACTATGACCATTTGTGACTCGTGTTATGAGTTTTCAAAGTTTACCACACGTGGTGACATTCTTTGGTCATCGTCAGTGACGTATAGTTGGTCATCATGCATGGTATCCACACCGTGCCACAACGTACTGAAGGTCATTGTGCTTGCTAGTTGATACCTGGTGTTTTCAAAGAATTGCTTCCCCCTCTGACTACCTGTGACTCGTAATATGAGTTGTCAACGTTGACCATACACAGCGGACTTATTTGGTCAAAGGCAGTACATATGCCTACTTTAGTCGGTCATTGTGCATGGTAGCCACACCGTGCTACTACTGATTGATGGTTGTTGTATTTGCTACTTGAGAACTGATATTCCCGGACCATTGTTTCCCCCTTTGACCATTTGTAACTCGTGTTATGGTTGGTCAACGTTAACCACCCATATTGAAATTCTTTGGTCATGGTCAGTGCCATATGCCTAGTTTGGTAGTTTGGTGTGCATAGTAGCCACACCGTGCCACTGCGTATTGAAGCTATCTGTCCTTTCTAGCCCATGCATGGGGTTCCCAAACCATTGTCTCTCCCTCTGACCATTCGTGACTCGTGTTATGAGTTGTCACTGTTGACCACACATAGTGGACTTCTTCCGTCATAGTCAGTGACTTATTCATCCTTTGGTTTGTCACTGTGCACGCTAGCCACACCGTGCCACTACTTGTTGAAGTTCTTCATACTTGCTAGTTGATAGATAGTGTTCCCAACCCATTGTTTCCCCCTCTAACCATTTGTGACTCGTGTGATGAGTTTTCAACGCTGACCACATACCGTGACATTCTTTGGTCGTGGTTAGTGACATATGCGTAGTTTGGTTTGTCACTGTACGTGGTTACCACGCCGTGTCACTACGTATTGAAGGTCTTCGTGCTTTCTATTTTATAGCTAGTGTTCCCAAACCATTGTTACCCCCCTCTGACTATCAGTGACTTGTGTTGTCAGTGGTCAATGCTGACCACATGAAGTGAAATTCGTTGGTCATGGTCAGTGACATATGCATACTTTGGTTGGTCACTGTGCATGGTAGCCACGCTTTTCCAGTACATATTGAAGGTATTTGTACTTGCTAGTCGATAACTAGTATTCACAAACCATTATCTTCCACCCTGACCATTTGTCACTCGTGTTATGAGTTGTCAAAGTTTACCACACATGGTGATATTCTTTGGTCATGGTAGGTGACAGATGCATACCTTGTTGGTCATCATGCATGGTATCCACACCTTGCCACAACGTATTGTAGCTCCTTGTGCTTGCTATTTGATACTCGGTGTTCCCAAACCATTGTTTCCCCCTCTGACTATTTGTGACTCGTATTTTGAGTTGTCGACGTTGACCAGAAAGAGCGGATTTCTTTCGTCAAAGGCAGTACATATGCCTACTTTGGTCGGTCATTGTGCATGGTAGCCACACCGTTCTACTACTAACTGAAGGTCGTTGTACTCGCTAGTTGAGAACTGATATTCCCAAACCATAGTTTCCTCCCCTGACCGTTTGTGACTCGTGTTATGGTTTGTCAACGTTGACCACCCATATTGCAATTCTCTGGTTATGGTCAGTGACATATGCGTAGTTTGGATGTTTGGTGTGCATATTAGCCACACCGTTCCACTACATATTGAAGTTATTTGTCATCTCTAGTCCATGCATACGGTTCCCAAACCATTGTCTCTCCCTCAGACCATTTGTGACTTGTGTTATGAGTTGTCAATGTTGACCACACATAGTGGACTTCTTCGGTCATAGTCAGTGACGTATTCATCCTTTGGTTGGTCACTATGCACGCTAGCCATACCGTGCCACTACTTGTTGAATTTCTTCATACTTGCTAGTTGATAACTAGTGTTCCTAACTTATTGTTTCCCCCTCTGACCATTTGTGACTCGTGTGATGAGTTTTCAAAGTTGACCACCCATATTGAAATTCTTTGGTCATGGTTAGGGACATGTGCCTAGTTTGATTTGTCACTGTACGTGGTTACCACGCCATGTCACTACATATTGAAGGTCTTTGTGCATTCTAGTTGATAGCTAGTGTTCCCAAACCATTGTTACCCCCCTCTGACTATCAGTGACTTGTAAACTGAGTTGTCAATAGAACCACATTAAGTGAAATTCGTTGGTCATGGTCAGTGACATATGCATACTTTGGTTGGTCACTGTGCATGGTAGCCACGCTGTGCCTCTACATATTGAAGGTATTGGTACTTGCTAGTCGATAACTAGTATTCACAAACCATTATCTTCCACCCTGAGCATTTGTGACTGGTGTTATGAGTTGTCAAAGTTTACCACACTTGGTGACATTATTTGGTCATGGTCTGTGACATATGCCTACTTTGGTTGGTCATCGTGCATGGTATCCACACCGTGCCACAACTTATTGAAGGNATGGTCAGTGACATATGCATACTTTGGTTGGTCACTGTGCATGGTAGCCACGCTGTGCCACTACATATTGAAGGTATTGATTCTTGCTAGTCGATAACTAGTATTCACAAACCATTATCTTCCACCCTGAGCATTTGTGACTGGTGTTATGAGTTGTCAAAGTTTACCACACTTGGTGACATTATTTGGTCATGGTCTGTGACATATGCCTACTTTGGTTGGTCATCGTGCATGGTATCCACACCGTGCCACAACTTATTGAAGGACCTTGTGCTTGCTAGTAGATACCTAGTGTCCCAAACCATTGTCTTCCCCTTTGACCATTTGTGACTCCTATTATGAGTTGTCAATGCTGACTACACACAGCGGATTTCTTTGGTCAAAGGTAGTACATATGCCTACTTTGGTCGGTCATTTTGCATGGTATCCACACTCTGCTTATACTGGTTGAAGGTCGCTGTACTTGCTAGTTGAGAACTGATATTCACAGATTATTGTTTCCCCCTCTGACCATTTGGGACTCGTGTTGTGGTTGGTGAATGTTGACCACCCATATTGAAATTATTTCATCATGGTCGGTGACATATACCTAGTTTGGTTGTTTGGTGTGCATAGTAGCCACACCGTGCCACTACGTATTGAAGTTCTTTGTCCTTTCTATTCGATACATAGGGTTCCCAAACCATTGTCTCTCCCTCTGACAATTTGTGACTCGTGTTATGAGTTGTCAATGTTGACCATACATAGTGGACTTCTTCAGTCATAGTCAGTGACGTGTGCATCCTTTGGTTGGTCACTGTGCACGCTAGCCACACCTTGCCACTACTTGTTGAAAATACTTCTACTTGCTAGTTGATAACTAGTGTTCCCAACCCATGGTTTCCCCCACTGACCATTTGTGACTCTTGTTGTGAGTTTTCAACGTTGACCACACACTGTGAAATCCGTTTGGTCATGGTTTGTCACATATGCCTACTTTGGTTTGTCACTGTACATGGTTACCACGCCGTATCATTACTCATCCAAGGTCTTTTTGCTTTCTTCTTGACAACTAGTATTCCCAAACCATCGTTAGCCCCCTCTGACTATTTGTGACTCGTGTTGTGAGTTGTAAATGTTGACCACATTAAGTGAAATTCGTTGTTCATGGTCAGTGACATATGCATACTTTGGTTGGTCACTGTGCATTGTAGCCACACAGTGCCACTACATATTGAAGGTATTTGTACTTGCTAGTTGATGACTAGTATTCATGAACCATTATCTTCCACCTTGACCATTTGTGACTCGTGTTATGAGTTGTCAAAGTTGACCACAATTAGTGACATTATTTGGTCATGGTCAGTGACATATGCCTACTTTGATTGGTCATCGTGCATGGTATCCACACCGTACCACAACATATTGAAGCTCCTTTTGCTTGCTAATTGATACTTGGTGTTCCCAAACCATTGTTTCCCCCTGTGACCATTTGTGACTCGTATTATGAGTTGTCAACGTTGACCATACACAGCCGATTTTCTTTGGTCAAAGGCAGTACATTTGCATATTTTGGTCGGTCATTGAGCATGGTAGCCACACCGTGCTACTACTGACTGAAGGTCGTTGTACTTGCTAGTTGAGAACTGATATTCCCATAGCATTTTTTCCTCCCCTGACCGTTTGTGACTCGTGTTATGGTTGGTCAACGTTGAGCACCCATACTGAAATTCTCTTGTAATGGTCAGTGACATATGCCTAGTTTGGTTGTTTGGTGTGCATATTAGTCGCATCGTGCCACTACGTATCGAAGTTCATTGTCCTTTCTAGTTGATATATAGGGTTCCCAAACCATTGTCTCTCCCTCTGACCATTTGTGACTCGTGTTATGAGTGGTCAATGCTGATCACACATAGTGGACTTCTTCGGTCATAGTCAGTGACATATGCATCCTTTGGTTGGTCTTTGTGCACGCTAGCCACGCCGTGCCACTACTTGTTGAAAATATTTCTACTTGCTAGTTGATAACTAGTGTCCCCAACCCATGGTTTCACCCACTGACCATTTGTGACTCGTGTTATGAGTTGTCAACGTTGACCACACACTGTGAAATCCGTTTGGTCATGGTTAGTGACATATGCCTACTTTGGTTGGTCCATGTACATGGTTACCACGCCGTGTCACTACGTATCGAAGGTCTTTGTGCTTTCTAGTTGATAGCTAGTGTTCCCAAACCGTTGTTAGCCCATCTGAATATTTCTGACTCGTGCTGTGAGTTGTCAGTATTGACCACATGAAGTGAAATTCTTTGGTCATGGTCAGTGACATATGCATACTTTGGTTGGTCACTGTGCATTGTAACCACACTGTGCCACTACATAATGAAGGTATTTGTACTTGCTAGTCGATAACTAGTATTTAGAAACCATTATCTTCCACTCTGACCATTTCTGACTCGTGTTATAAGCTGTCAAAGTTTAACATACATAATGACATTCTTTGGTAATGGTCAGTGGCATATGCATACCTTGTTTGGTCATCATGCATGGTATCCACACCATGTCACAACGTATTGTAGCTCCGTGTGCTTGCTATTTGATAATTGGTGTTCCCAAACCATTGTTTCCCCTTCTGACCATTTTTGACTTGTATTATGAGTTGTCGACATTGACCAGACACAGCGGATTTCTTTCGTCAAAGGCAGTACATGTGCCTACTTTGGTCGGTCACTCTGCATGGTAGCCACACCGTGCTACTACTGACGGAAGGTCGTTGTACTTGCTAGTTGAGAACTGATATTCCCAGACCATTGTTTCATCCCCTGGCCGTTTGTGACTCGTGTTATGGTTGGTCAACGTTGACCACCCATCTTGAAATTCTTTGGTCATGGTCAGTGACATATGCTAAGTTTGGATGTTTGGTGTGCATATTAGCCACACCGTGCCACTGCGCATTGAAGTTATTTGTCCTTTCTAGTCCATGCATAGGGTTCCCGAACCAGTATCTCTCCCTCTGACCATCCGTGACTCATGTTATGAGTTGTCAATGTTGACCACACATAGTGGACTTCTTCGGTCATATTCAGTGACGTATTCATCCTTTGGCTGGTCACTGTGCACGCTAGCCACGCTGTGCCACTACTTGTTTAAGTTATTTGTACTTGCTAGTTGATAAATAGTTTTCCTAACCCATTGTTTCCCCCTTGGACGATTTGTGACTCATGTGATGAGTTTTCAACATTGACCACACACTGTGAAATTCGTTTGGTCATGGGTTGTGACATATGCCTACTTTCGTTTGTCACTGTACATGGTTACCATGCCGTGTTGTTGAAATGTTGCCCCTCCGCATGCCCAAGTGCGGCGCCGGGAGGTGCCAACGAGCCGCCAGAAAGTGGAAACTCCGCTCCGGTGGATCTGGCGGCTTGACAATAGCTCGGATCCTAAAATGAAGGACTGCCCCGTAAAGTTGAGGACTCGCTGAATATGGCGGAAGCTGTTTTGCCGGAATCGGACAGGTATCGAGGGAGATATGGCCTTCCAAAATTGGGGTGTGGGCAGCGACTCTGGGAGCCGGTTGTGACTCGAAATCCGGTGGATAATCGACCGGATTGAGTAACAAAAATACCATCTGGAGAAAATGCTCCGATAGGCCTGCCGAGGCGTCCGGTGGATGATCCGCCTGATCAGGTGGATCATCCACCGGATTCAGTAGTGCAGGTTGTTACTAGGGGACTTCGCGAAAATCTTGGCTCGACGTCGGAAACTCAGTAGTACGTTCTGTTACTTCGGGATTTCGTCAAAATTCTGACTGCAGGTCCGCAGACAGGTTTCGAACCTCGTCACACCCCATCACCAAACTCGACCCAAAAGTGGGTAGGGTGCGTGGAAACAGTGCAGGAGACCCCTACACCACGTGCAAGTGGACCTGCGCCTTGGGAAAGGCGTTTCGCACGTGAAGGAAGGCGCCATGGCGTGTGCGCGCCATGGAGGCGTTAGGCGTTTCTGTGGCGGGTGAGACCTGCGCTTCGGCAAGCATTACTTGAGCTACGCTAGGTCGAATTGTGCGCGGTTTGGTGTGTTGGAAAGCTCATGACTAGCCCTATAAATGTTGTGATCATGTCTATGTTCAAACTATAACGCAAAACGACGTTATTCCCTTCGCAAACGGACTGTCTCTAAATTCCTGCTCACACAGCGTGAGGCGACCAGAAAGCTCACGCTCAGTCTCAGATTCGCCCAAAATAGTAGACATGAACCAATAGAGTCTATCAGACCAACATCAGGACCGCATCCACGCGGATTCCATCCCGACAAAGGGTTATGGGTCCACGGGTCTGATAGCCTCCAACGTTCACGTCTTCCACAGCGCACGGGATCGTCATCTTGGACGTCGCCGTGAAGTTCTGAGAACTCGTTGGAGTAGCAGCTACGCACATGGCGCATAAGGAGACGCAGCCCATTCAGAAGTATGCGGGCGGCCCGGGCTTTGGGCTATGGAGGTGGCACTTCAAGTTACACCTCGAGCATAAGGGGCTGCTTGATGTCATGATGGGAAAGGAGGTGCTCAAAGAGGCGACTGCTATGGATGCAGAGAAGCAGGCATTCAAAAAGAAGAACACGGAGGCGCTCATGCTGCTGATGACCGGGACGGCCGAGTCGCAGTGGGGCTACTTCCAAGGCTACAAGCTGGCAGCCGAAGCTTGGCAAGAACTCTGCTCCATCCATCAATCCAAGTCGCTCGCGAACAAAATCTTCGCGATGAAGCGACTCCTCATGGTGAGAATCGAGGAGGGAGATGATGTCATCTCTGCCATGCAGCAGATCGAGTCGCTCGACTCGCAATGCAATGACGTGGGATGGAAGATCGACACGCAGCTGCAGGCGATGGCCCTCCTCATGGCCCTACCTGACAGTTGGGGCCCACTCATCACCGTCCTCGGAGGATGGGCGGAGGACAAGCTCACCTATGCCGCGGTCGCAGAGTACATCTGCAACGAGGCGCAGCGCCGGAGCTGCGGGGAGTCCTTGTCTTCCTCATCGGCCCTTGTCACCAAAACGCGTGGTGGCGGAAACGGGGGTAAAGGAAGCGGCGGAAGAGGCGGCGGCAAGAAGGGCGCCAAGAAAGGTGCGTGCCGCAACTGCGGCAAGGAGGGCCATTGGGCCCGCGAGTGCCCGGAGGAGGCGAAGACCGGCGGCAAAAACAGCAAGGGCAGGTCGCTCCTCAACGGCAACAAGAATCACTTCCTCAAGAAGGCCAACAGGCAGTGCCTCGATTCCGGGGCCGAGGAGCACACCCAAGTCGAGAAGGTGGGGTTCGTCACCTACGAGAAGTCCTCCAAGTCNGCGTGGTGGCGGAAACGGGGGCAAAGGAAGCGGCGGAAGAGGCGGCGGCAAGAAGGGCGCCAAGAAAGGTGCGTGCCGCAACTGCGGCAAGGAGGGCCATTGGGCCCGCGAGTGCCCGGAGGAGGCGAAGACCGGCGGCAAAAACAGCAAGGGCAGGTCGCTCCTCAACGGCAACAAGAATCACTTCCTCAAGAAGGCCAACAGGCAGTGCCTCGATTCCGGGGCCGAGGAGCACACCCAAGTCGAGAAGGTGGGGTTCGTCACCTACGTGAAGTCCTCCAAGTCAATGGTGGTCGCGAACGACAAAGTCGAGCCGGCGGCCGGCCAAGGTGACGTGGAGGTGGAAGTCGTGGTGGACGGTAAGAAGGAGTTGTGCACAATCTGTGATGTGCAGCACGTCCCTGGCCTGGCTGACATCTTGAATGTTAGCCGCTTGACGGACAAGGGATACGAGGTGCTCTTCCGCCGGAAAGGCGCAGTGGTGCGCATCGACGGCAACGGCGAGGTCGTGCTGGAGGCGAAGTGCGAGGGCAGTCTCTACATTGTGGAGACCAAGGTGGTCCCCACGGCATCGGACGCAGCAGACTCGCAGGAGCGCGTCGTCAACATGGCCAAGGGAGGGAGAGCTGATCTGGAGCTCTGGCACCGACGGTTGGGGCATTCGGCGCCCGTAACCGTTAAGGAGATGGCGAAGCGCGATATGGTGCGCGGCCTCGTCATCGAAAATGCAGACGTGGCAGCAGATGAAGCAGCGCACAAAAGGTGCGAGCCTTGCATTTTGGGCAAGGCGCGGCGCAAGCCATTCAATGAGAACGAGGCTCGCGCAAAGGACCTACTGGAGGTCGTGCACAGCGACGTGTGCGGACCGTTCAAAACGCCGTCAAATGGCGGCTTAAGATACTTCGTCACCTTCATTGACGACTGCAGCAGGAAGCTCTACGTGTACTTCATGAAGCGGAAAGGCGAGGTATTGGACCGGCTAAAGGAGTACGTCGCGTGGAGAGGCAGACTGGCCGGAAGGTCAGAGCGCTACGCAGCGACAATGACGGAGAGTACGTGGGCTGCAGCGGGTGGATGAAGCAGCAGGGCATCAAGTGGGAACCCACTACGCCGTACTCGCCACAGTCCAACGGAGTGGCGGAGTGGGCAAACCAGACGCTGCTCAACATGGTGCGGACCATGCTTGTGGATGCAGGGTTGCCGCGAGGGTTCTGGATGGAGGCTGTGCGTACAGTGAGCTACACCATCAACCTCACCCCAACAGCGGTGCTGAAGGGTAAGGGCGGCTGGAAGACGCCGCAGGAGGTTTGGAGCGGGCGCAAGCCAAACGTGGTGCACCTGAAGGTGTTCGGGTGCAAGGCGCACGCGATGGTGCAGGCGACGCAACGACACGACAGCAAGCTAGAACCGCGGGCGAAGCCGTGCTTGTTCCTCGGCTACGAGAGCGCGCAAAAGGCGTACCGGCTCTGGGACCCACGCACGCAAGAGATCATCCGCAGTCGTGACGTCGAGTTCGACGAGGAGCAGAGTTTCAGCAGCAGCAGCAACGACATGAGCGTCGGGAACACTCCAAAACAGGGGGAGTGGTTCCAGCTCCTTGACTACGAGGAGGAGCCGGCGGACGCGGAGGTCGATGATGCGGCAGCGGAGCGCGGTGGTGCAGCAAGAGCAGCAGCCGACGCGGAGGACTCCGACGACGATGCAGCTGGGCTGGAGATCCGGCGGAATGATCCGTCGAAGAGGCACCGCGGGTGCCGAAGGAGGCAGCGCGCACTCCCGGCGGAGTACGCGTCGGGTGTCGGAGAAATATCCTCACGACGCGCCGCCCGTCTGGTTGATGGTTCACCAGAGCGGGAGGGATCCTCGGGGAGCCGCCCGGTCGATGATTCACCGGAGCGGGCTGTGTCCGAAGGATCGCAGCACAGCGACGAGACGCCGCCAAGACTGCCGCGCCGCAGCGGGAGGCAGCGGAGAGCGGGGAAGCGTTTCGACGCAGGCACCGGTCGATAGATCGACATGACGCGGTGCATGCTGGCTGCATCAATGGAACCAACGACCGTGCAAGAGGCCCTTGCGCGGCCCGAGGGGAAGCAGTGGGACGCCGCCATCAAGTCAGAGTTGGCGTCCATTATTGAAAACGACACGTGGCAGCTGGTTGACAGGCCGAAAGATGCCAAGGTCATCGGCTCCAAGTGGGTCTTCAAGACCAAGTTCACAAATGAAGGTGTGGTTGACAAGTACACGGCGCGGCTCGTGGCAAAGGGGTACGCACAGCGTAAGGGTGAGCACTAAAATGAGACGTTCGCCCCCGTCGCCAAGTTCACAAGCATCCGGACGATCCTTGCGGTGGCAGCCGCGAAGGACATGGAGCTCCACCAAATGGATGTAAAAACGGCCTTCCTCAACGGCATCATTCGACAAATAAATCTACATGGAGGTGCCGGAGGGGGTGGAGGCACCGGAGGGCAAGGTGTGCAGGCTGCGGATGTCCTTGTACGGGCTAAAATAATCGCCCCGATGCTGGTACCAACAGATGGACAGCTTCATGGCACAAATCGGCTTCAAGCGCAGTGAGGCGGATCATAGCGTGTAAGTGCAGCACAGCAAGAAGCTCCATCAGATTGTTGCACTCTACGTGGACGATCTGATCTTGTGCTCCTCAGACCTGCCGAGCCTACAGTAGCTAAAAGAACAGCTGAGCAGTAGGTTCCAGATGTCGGACATGGGGGAGCTGGAGTACTACCTCGGGGTGAGCATTACGCGGAATCGGAGGGCTCGCACGCTTGAGCTCGGACAGGCCAAATACGTGACCGAGGTGCTGAAGCGGTATGGCATGGAGGACTACAAACTAGTGTCCAGTCCTCTCTCCATGACTTGTGAACTGAGTGCGGCAATGGCGCCGCAAACAAAAGAAGAGCGGGAGGATATGGCAGGGGTGCCCTACCAATCGGCGGTGGGCAGCCTCATGTACGCCGTGGTGGCGACTCGACTGGACCTGGCCTACGCGGTGGGCCAAGTGAGCAGGTACGTGGCTGATCCAGGGCCACTGCACTGGCAGGCGGTCAAGCGCATCCTCCACTACCTGTAGGCGACGCGGCACGCGCGCCCGAGGTTTGACGGCAAAGGGCGGGTGGACCCTTTGCGCCTGGTCTTCTACACGGATGCAGACTACGCTGGCGATGAGGACAAGCGGAAGTCCACATCCGGCTACGTGTTCTTCCTCGCTGGTGCAGCGGTCTCGTGGTGCAGCAGGAAGCAGGACTGCGTCGCCACCTCCACAGTGGAAGCGGAGTACATCGCGCTGGCGGAGGAAGTCAAGGAGGCGGTGTGACTCCGTAGGTTGCTGGGGGTGCTGGGCGTGCCGCAGCTGGAGCCAACGGTGGTGCAAGAGGACAACACCGGCTCCATCCCGCTGACCAACAACCCGACGCAACACAGGAGGACAAAGCACATCGATGTGCGTTACCACTACGCATGGGACATGGTCGAGAAGGGACAGGTGGTGCTGCATTACTGCAGCACGCACAACATGCTTGCGGATTGCTTGACCAAAGCGCAACCAGCGGACCGGCACGCAATGAGCGTGGCCGGGCTTGGGATGACCAGCTATGATGGGCTGGAGGGCGCAGCGGAAGATGAGTAAGAGCAAGCTGGAGCACCGGGCATGGCAGGTGCAAGGGGGAGAATGTTGAAAACTTGCCCCTCCGCATGCCCAAGTGCGGCGCCGGGAGACGCCGACGAGCCGCCAGAAAGTGGAAACTCCGCTCCGGTGGATCTGGCGACTCGACAATAGCTCGGATCCTAAAATGGAGGATTGCCCCGTAAAGTTGAGGAGTCGCTGAATCCGGCGGAAGTTGTTTCGCCGGAATTGGACAGGTATCTAGGGAGATATGGCCTTCCAAAATTGGGGTCTGCGCAGCGACTCTGGGAGCCGGCTGTGACTCGAAATCCGGTGGATAATCGACCGGATTGAGTAACAAAAATACCATCTGGAGAAAATGCTCCGATAGGCCTGCCGAGGCGTCCGGTGGATGATCCGCCTGATCAGGTGGATCATCCACCGGATTCAGTAGTGCAGGTTGTTACTGGGGGACTTCGCGAAAATCTTGGCTCGACGTCGGAAACTCAGTAGTACGTTTTGTTTTTTGGGGACTTCGTCAAAAGTCTGACTGCAGGTCCGCAGACAGGTTTCGAGCCTCGTCACACCCCATCACCAAACTCGACCCAAAAATGGGTAGGGTGCGTGGAAACAGTGCAAGAGACCCTTACACCACGTGCAAGTGGACCTGCGCCTTGGGAAATGCGTTTCGCACGTGAAGGAAGGCACCACGGCGTGTGCGCGCCATGGAGGCGTTAGGCGTTTCTGTGGTGGCTGAGACCTGTGCTTTGGCAAGCATAACTTGAGCTAAGCTAGGTGAAATTGCGCGCAGTTTGGTGCGTTGGAAAGACCATGACTAGCCCTATAAATGTTGTGATCATGTCTATGTTCAAAATATAACGCAAAACGACGTTATTCCCTTCGCAAACTGACTGTCTCTAAATTCCTGCTCACATAGCGTGAGGCGACCAGAAAGCAGGAATTTAGAGACAGTCAGTTTGCGAAGGGAATAACGTCGTTTTGCGAACTGACTGTCTCTAAATTCCTGCTCACATAGCGTGAGGCGACCAGAAAGCTCACGCTCAGTCTCAGATTCGCCCAAAACAGTAGACGTGAACCAATAGAGTATATCAGACCAACGTCGGGACCGCATCCACGCGGATTCCATCCCAACACGTGTCACTACGTATTGAAGGTATTTGTGCTTTATAGTCAATAGCGAGTGTTCCCAAACAAATGTTATCCTCCTTTGACTATCTGTGACTCGTGTTGTGAGTTTTCAATGTTGACCACATGAAGTGAATTTTGTTGTGTCAGAAAATATGACTATGACAAGGTACATCTCACCCCTCGGATACTCCGAGCTCTCAATAATGGTTCAACTCCGGTCAGAACCGCTTCGGTCATCATTCACTAGCCGTTAACGGTCCCTAACCGACCAACAGCCTTCCTTCCGATACATCCCCTAATAAGTGGAATCACCGCAAGCACGTCTGGCTAGTGCAGAAGAAGATGTTATCTATGCTTTCTATTCTTTCTGTTCTGTAGTACATATGGAGGATGTTCATTCCCTTCACAATTAACCAGAATAGTTATGCTCATCTTGTTCCCCCTTGGTTCCGCGGCTTTGCCGCCGTGTCTTCGCTCTGCTCGCTCCTCGCATCTCGTGTCTTCGCTAGGCCCTCTCAACTCTTCGCCCCGTCACTCTCGCTCCTTCGCTCAGCTCTCTTACTCCGCCAACCATCACTCATCTTGCCAGTACTCTCTCTCACATCAACTTGTCTACCTCGACTACCTCGCGTCTCAACCTCTATCAGCTTCCGCGACTAACTCCTCATACCGCTCTCGCCTACGTCACTCTGCTGACGTACACTGGCATGTCCTGACACTTCTGCTTGCTTCTGCTGCTGTTCCCATGCCTGCATTCTTTTGACATGGTATCAGAGCTTCAGGCAACATCACCTGGAGTCCCGTGACCGCATCATCGCTCTGCCGTCATCCTTCCTTCATCTCTTCCACTCGCGTTCTCCCGCCGCCGCTACCGTCACCCCGCGCCTCGCCACTTCACCAACAGTTGACATCAGCAGCTCTGCCTGACGAGTTCCTCGCACAGAAGAAACCCTCGGTCGTCCTAAGAAAGCCCTGCGTCCATTTCCGCACCCGTGGCTGACAACCGATAACCTGTCGCCCACATCAGTTGCAAGCTCATCTCGAGCCGCCGCCTGCCGTCAACTACCAAGAAGCTTCCTGCCGTCTGCCATCCTCTATCGCTCATTGCATCCGCCTCCACGAACATCTCCTCCTCTTGCACCTTGCCTCGTCACCCTCATCTTCTACTTCCTCCTTGACATCCTCAGTCCGCTTGCGTCCATTGTCTCAAGCCGCCTCCTCGCATCGCCTTCTCGCCTCGTCAGCAACTGCAGCCAAAACTGCCGCCGTCAGGATACCAGATACCACCAGTCTTCCTGCTCCCATTTCCGAGCCAACTGGGGAACAAGCCATCACTCTCCTAAACGTAGAAGAAGTGGTTGTGTCGCTCTACCTCCTTGCCACGTCGCCTCTCATCTCAGCTTCCTCCTCCATCTGCATCGACACTTGTCCTCATTCCTCATCTGCTTCCATCAGCCCTCCTTGCCATTCTCACTCCAGTCTCCTCAGCTCCATCAGCCTCCTGTTCCTGCCTCGTCTTCATCTCTCCACCATCAACATCCTCCGAGCCGCCTTCTCGCATTGCCTTCTCACCTTGTCAACAGCTGCAGCCGAAACTACCGTTGTCGGGATATCGGACACCACCAGTCTTCGTGCTCCCATTTCCGGGCCAACTGGGGAACAAGCCGTCTCTCTCCTGACATCAGCGGAACAACATCTCTGCCCGCTGCTTGACTCCCTCTGTCGTAACCAACTTTCTTCAGCTGACAGGATATCCGACACCACCAGTCTTACTGCTCCCACTTCCGAGCCAACTGGGGAACAAGCCGTCACTCTCCTGGTCGCAAAAGAAGTGGTTGTGACTCTCTACCTTCCTGCCGTGTCGCACCTCGTATCGCCTCCCTCTGCTTGCATCGCTCCCTACCTCTCCTATCCAACACTATCATCAACCTTCAACTTTCTCTTCTCACATCATCCTCATCTGCTTCCATCAGCCCTCCTTGCCATTATCGCCCCAGTCTCCTTAACTCCATCAGCTGTCTGCTCCTGTCGCACCTCCGTCTCTTCATCATCAGCATCCTCCGCGTTGCCCTCACATCAATCATTCCCATCAGCATCATTTCGTAGCACACGTGGTTGCGCCCCTGCGCCCACTCAATCAGCAATCGTTTCCTCCGCTTCCGCATTGCTTTCAGCTCGGCACAAGGATCCGCCCGGTCGCATTACCTTTTCCGCGACGACCTGCGCCCACGCCAAAACTTCCTTCAGCGCACGCGACTCGCCCCTACACCCACTCCGTCATCGTCATCAGCCTCCGGTTCATGAGCAATCATCAGCATCTGTGAACAACACTAGGACCTGCACGAGCTAGCTGCCCGTTTTCGCAGCAGCCTGCACCCACGCCGGTAGCAGAATTCGCGCGGCGCGCTGGCTTCTGCCTTCCCCTTGCCGCGTCCTATTCCCCTATTTCAATCACGCACATGGTTTTGCCCCTGCACCCACTCCATCATCAATTGTTCCTCGCCATCTGTATCATTCTGAGGTCGGCACAAGGATCCGCCCGGTCGCATCACCTGTTATGCGACGACCTGCGCCCACGCCGACACTTTGCAGGTGCACACGGTCTCACCCCTGCGCCCTATCAATCATCAATCATACCTCTGCTTGCTCCTCCGTCTTCCTCATCACCCCTTGATTAACACAAAGATCCACCCGGACACATTCCCCACTCAGCAACAAAGTACTGCACACTCTCGTCAAGACTCGCGCCGCGCCAAAGTCACACAGCTGTCCAAACGCTGTCTCCTTCCCAAGTACAGACCTCTACTCACAACTTGCCACATCAACATGGCTGTTTGTGCCCTCGATTGGACACATATCCCAAAGCTCGATCAGTTCGGAGAAAAAATCCACGACTGGTATGGTGGCATACGCATCAACACAAAACAGTCATTTCTCCATGGGTATCAACTCTCCCTCTTCTTGGAAGGAGTTTATGTTGAAGATTTGCCCCTCTGCATGCCCAAGGGCGGCGCCGGGAGGCGCCG
Organism: Penium margaritaceum; assembly: GCA_023375785.1. Taxonomy (NCBI): domain Eukaryota; kingdom Viridiplantae; phylum Streptophyta; class Zygnematophyceae; order Desmidiales; family Peniaceae; genus Penium; species Penium margaritaceum. Next base: position 244,575 of record SZWC01000319.1, on the reverse strand, counting down.
ACGAGCGGCTAGAGAGAGGAAATTCCTCGTCGACGGATCTGGCGACTTGAGGATTCCTCGGATCCTAAAATGCAGGAATGCTCCTGAAAGGTGACGAGTTTCTGAATCCGGTGGAAGTTGTTTCACCGGAATCGGACTAGCGTCGAGGGAGATAAGGGCTTCCAAAGTTGGGGTGTGCGCGGCGGTTCTGGGAGCCGGCCGCGGTTCGACTTCCGGTGAGTAATCGACCGGAACGAGTAACAAAATGCCATCTGGGGATTTTGCTCCGGAAGGTCTGCCGAGGCGTCCGGTGGATGATCCGCCGGATTTCAGGAGTGCAGTTTGTTACTGAGGGACTTAGCCAAAATCCTGGCTCGGAGTCCGAAACTCAGTAGTACAGTTTGTTACTCGGGGACTTTGTTAAAATTCCGACTGGAGGTCCGCGAACAGGTTTCGACCCACATCAATCCCCATCACCAAACTCGATGATTAACTCATCGAAACAGACCCCAAAGGCACGAGGGGCACGGCCACTACGCGTAGGGACATCTGCGCCTCCGGAATGGCGTTTTTGATGGGTCCTTGATGTGTGAGGGCGCCTCGGCGGGCGACGTGGTGCGCGCCGACTACTAAGCGGCTGATTTGGGATGCTGCGCTTCGGATGACGTAGCGGGAGCTACGGTGATCCGAATCGCGCACGGTTTGGTGCGTTGCAGAGCTCATGACTAGCCCTACAAATGTTCAGATCATGTCCATGTTACAAAACTAATGCAAAATCGTTTTATTCCGTTCGCAAGAGTGACTGTCTTGCATTTGTCTTCAACTGCCAGAAACATAGCGTGAGGCGACCGGAAAGCTCACGCTTAGACTCAGAACCCGCACAAAAGTAGCCGTGAACGCAGAAGACCAGTCAGGACACGTTGGAACTGCCTCCACCCGGGGGCCCGTTTCTGACAAAGGGTTATGGGCCCACGACCCTGAGCGGTCTACACATCACTCACGGCTTTCGCGGCGGACGGGATTGTCGTCGGGGACGTCATCGCCGTCAAACTCTGAGGTCCCGGAGTTGAAGGCCGCGCAATGGCGCAGAAAGAGACGCAGGCCATCCAGAAGTATGCGGGAGGCCCTGGCTTTGGGCTATGGAGGTGGCACTTTGAGATCCACCTCGCGCATAATGGTGTGCTGCAGGTCATGCAGGGAACCAAAGTCCTCGACGACGCGACAGCGACGGAAGCGCAAAAGGAGGCCTTCACAAAGAAGAACATGGAGGCGCTCATGCTGCTGGTGTCCGGGACGGCTGAGTCGCAGTGGGGCTACTTCCAAGGCTGCAAGCTGGCAGCCGAGGCTTGGCAAAAGCTTTGTACCATCCATCAATCCAAGTCGCTGGCGAACAAAATCTTTGCCATGAAGCGACTCCTGACGGTGAGAATCGAGGAGGGGGATGATGTCATCACCGCCATGCAGCAGATCGAGTCGCTCGCCTCATAGTGCAACGACGTGGGGTGGAAGATCGACACGCAGCTGTAGGCGATGGCCCTCCTCATGGCCCTTCCTGACAGTTGGAGCCCTCTCATCACAGTCTTGGGAGGATGGGCAGAGGACAAGCTCACCTATGGCGTGGTCGCAGAGTACATCCGCAACGAGGCGCAGCGACGGAGCTACGGGGAGTCCTCGTCTTCCTCATCGGCCCTCGTCACCAAAACGCGTGGTGGCGGAAGTGGGGGCAAGGGAGGTGGCGGACATGGCAGCGGCAAGAAGGGTGCCAAGAAGGGTGCGTGACGCAACTGCGGCAAGGAGGGCCACTGGGCCCGTGAGTGCACCGAAGAGGTAAAGGCCGGCAGCAAGGAAACCAAAGGCAAGAGTGCGCTCCTCGCATCTCCTGTCTTCACCAGGCCCTCTCAACTCTTCGCTCCGACACTCTCGCTCCTTCGCTTAGCTCTCTTACTCCGCCAACCATCACTCATCTCGCCAGTACTCTCTCTCTCATCAACTTCTCTACCTTGACTACCTCGCGTTTGAACCTCTATTAGCTTCCGCAACTAACTCCTTGGACTGCTCTCACCTACGTCACTCTGCTGACGAACACTTGCATGTCCTGACGCTTCAGTCTGCTTCTGCTCCTGTTCCCGTGCCTGTATTCTTTGACACGTTGGTCATGGTCAGTGAAATATGCATGTTTTGGTTGGTCACTGAGCATGGTAGCCACGCTAGGCCAGTACATATTGAAGGTATTTGTACTTGCTACTCGATGACTAGTATTCACAAACCATTGTCTTCCACTCTGACCATTCGTGACTCGTGTTATGAGTTGTCAAAGTTTACCACACTTAGTGACATTATGTGGTCATGGTCTGTGACATATGCCTACTTTGGTTGGTCATCGTGCATGGTATCCACATCGTGCCACAACTATTTGAAGGTCCTTGTGCTTGCTAGTTCATACCTGGTGTCCACAAACCATTGTCTCCCCCTCTGACCATTTGTGACTCCTATTATGAGTTGTCAACGCTGACCACACACAACGGATTTTTTGTGTCAAAGGTACTACATATGCCTACTTTGGTCGGTCATTGTGCATGGTAGCCACAGCATGCTTATACTGATCGAAGGTCGCTGTACGTGCTAGTTGAGAACTGATATTCACAGACCATTGTTTCCCTCTCTGACCGTTTGTGACTCGTGTTATGGTTGGTGAATGTTGACCACCCATATTGAAATTCTCTCATCATGGTCGGTGACATATGCCTAGTTTGGTTGTTTGGTGTGCATAGTAGCCACACCGTGCCACTACGTATTGAATTTCTTTGTCCTTTCTAGTCGATACATAGGGTTCCCAAACCACTGTCTCTCCCTCTAACCATTTGTGACTCGTGTTATGAGTTGTCAATGTTGACCATACAACGTGGACTTCTTCGGTCATAGTCAGTGACGTGTGCATCCTTTGGCTGGTCACTGTGCACGCTAGCCACACCGTGCCACTACTTGTTGACAATTTTTCTACTTGCTAGTTGATAACTAGTGTTCCCAGCCCATGGTTTCCCCCACTGACCATTTGTTACTCGTGTTATGAGGTTTGAACGTTGACCACACACGGTGAAATCCGTTTGGTCATGGTTTGTGACATATGCCTACTTTGGGTTGTCACTGTACATGGTTACCACGCCGTGTCATTATGTATCAAAGGTCTTTGTGCTTTCTTGTTGACAGCTAGTATTCCCAAACCATTGTTAGCCCCCTCTGACTATATGTGACTCGTGTTGTGAGTTGTAAATGTTGACCACATTAAGTGACATTATTTGTTCATGGACAGTGACATATGCATACTTTGGTTGGTCACTGTGCATTGTAGCCACACTGTGCCACTACATATTGAAGGTATTTGTAATTGCTAGTCAATAACAAGTATTCACAAACCATTTTCTTCCACCCTGACCATTTGTGACTCGTGTTATGAGTTGTCAACGTTTACCACACTTAGTGACATTATTTGGTCATGGTCAGTCACATATGCCTACTTTGGTTGGTCATCGTGCATCGTATCTACACTGTGCCACAACATATTGAAGCTCCTTGTGCTTGATATTTGATACTTGGTGTCCCCAAACCATTGTTTCCCCCTCTGACCGTTTGTGACTCGTATTATGAGTTGTCAACGTTGACCACACACAACGGATTTCTTCGGTCAAAGGCAGTACATGTGCCTACTTTAGTCGATCATTGTGCATGGTAGCCACACCTTGCTACTCCTGACTGAAGTTCGTTGTACTTGCTAGTTGGTATCTAGTATCCCCAAACAATTATTTCTCCATCTGACAACTCGTGATCCATATTATGGGTTGTCAACGTTGACCACACATAGTAAAATTATTTGGTCATGGTAAGTGGCACATGCCTAATCTGGTTGGTCATTTTGCATGTTAGCCACACCGTTCCACTACTTTTTGAAAGTCTTTGTACTTGCTAGTCAATAAATAGCAAAAGGTTTCTCCATTTGACACCAGGTCGGGTTTTGTTGATTTGTTACGCGGAGGTGCCTTCACTGGAATGCTCCCTCCCATCCCCCCCAGAGGGATGTTCTGTGGATGACCTGGAGGACAGATTTGCGACCGCAGTATGACACCCCCTCCCCCCCATGGCTTAGGTTCAAATGTATAGTTGAGGTATCACAACACGGCCGCCCCTCCCCCCTTCAGGTCGCGAGCCTATTCTATATAGTGCACACGAGGACTCAAACCCATGACCTACCACTTCAGAATCTAACTCTATAAGCACTAAGCCAACTCACATGGTGTTCATATGATGTCCAAATGATATTATAAGGGTTCCTGTTGGTAAAGGGCATAAAATAAGGGGGTGTAAAATTAGAGGGTAGTTTTCAAAAGTATGAATGATAACAAAGTTAGTTTAGTCATAACAATTTGATGCAGACGGAATTTCAAATCTTGCAACTTCGAGCTTGAATAACCTCTCAACCATTACTCCGATTGACCAGCCGTAAGAAAGAAAGTTGACTACACACAGTGAAACTCTTTGTATGATAGTCAGTGACACAAGCATACTTTGGTTGGTCATTGTGCATGGTAGCCACACCGTGCCACCACTTATCGAAGGCCTTTGTACTTGCTAGTTGATACCGAGTATTCCCAAACCATTGTTTCTCCCTCTGCCCATTCTTGACTTGTATTATGAGTTATGAACGTTGACCACACACACTAAACGTCTTTGGTCATGAGCTGTGATGTATGCCTACTTGGATAGGTCATTGTGCACGGTAGCCACACCGGTCCAATACATTCGAAAAATCTTCGTACTTGCTAGAAGATACATAGTGTTTTGAAACCATGTTTTCCCCCTCTGACCATTTGGGACTCATGTTATGGGTTGTGAACGTTGACCACCCATATTGAAATTATTTGGTCATAGTTAGTGACATATGCCTAGTTTGGTTTGTCACTGTACGTGGTTACCACGCCGTGTCACTACGTATTGAAGGTCTTTGTGCTTTCTAGTTAATAGCTAGTGTTCCCAAACCATTGTTATCCCCCATATGACTATCAGTGACTCGTGTTGTGAGTTGTCAACGCTGACCACATGAAGAGAAATTCATTGGTCATGGTTAGTGACATATGCATACTTTGGTTGGTCACTGTGCATGGTAGCCATGCTGTGCCACTACATATTGAAGGTATTTGTACTTGCTAGTCGATTATTTGTATTCACAAACCATTATCTTCCACCCTGACCATTTGTGACTCGTGTTATGAGTTGTCAATGTTTACCACACTTAGTGACATTACTGGGTCATGGTCAGTGACATATGCCTACTTTGGTTGGTCATCGTGCATGGTATCCACACCGTGCCACAACTTATTGAGGGTCCTTGTGCTTGCTAGTTGATACCTGGTGTTCCCAAACCATTTTCTCTCCCTCTGACCATTTGTAACTCCTATTATGAGTTGTCAACGCTGACCACACACAGCGGATTTCTTTGGTGAAAGGTAGTACATATGCCTACTTTGGCTGGTCACTGTGCATGGTAGCCACACCGTGCTTATACTGATTAAAGATCGCTTTACTTGGTAGTTGAGACCTGATATTCACAGACCAGTGTTTCCCCCTCTGACCATTGGTGACTCGTGTTATGGTTCGTGAATGTTGACCACCCATATCGAAATTCCTTCATCATGGTCGGTGACATATGCCTATTTTGGTTGTTTGGTCTGCATAGTAGAGACACCGTGCCACTACGTATTGAAGTTTTTTGTCCTTCCTAGTCGATACATAGGGTTCCCAAGCCATTGTCTCTCCCTCTGACCATTTGTGACTTGTGTTACGAGTTGTCAATGTTAAACATACATAGTGGACTTCTTCGGTCATAGTCAGTGACGTGTGCATCCTTTGATTGGTCATTGTGCAAGCTAGCCACACCGTGCCACTCCTTGTTGAAAATCTTTCTACTTGCTATTTGATAACTAGTGTTCCCAATCCATGGTTTTCCCTTCTGACCATTTTTTACTCCTGTTCTGAGTTTTCAACGTTGACCACACACTGTGAAATCTGTTTGGTCATGGTTTGTGACACATGTTTACTTTGGTATGTTACTGTACATGGTTACCACGCCTTGTCATTACGTATTGAAGGTCTTTGTGCTTTCTTGTTCATAGTTAGTGTTCCCAAACCATTGTTAGCCCCCTCTGACTATCTGTGACTTGTGTTGTAAGTTGTAAATGTTGACCACATGAAGTGAAATTCTGTGTTCATGGTCAGTGACATATGCATACTTTGGTTGGTCGCTGTGCATTGTAGCCACACTGTGCCACTGCATCTTGAAGGTATTTGTACTTGCTAGTTGATAACTAGTACTCACAAACCATCATCTTCCACCCTGATCATTGTTGACTCGTGTTATGAGTTGTCAACGTTTTCTACACTTAGTGACATTATTTGGTCATGGCCAGTGACATATGCCTACTTTGGTTGGTCATCGTGCATGGTATCCACACCGTTCCACAACGTATTGAAGCTCCTTGTGCTTGCTATTTGATACTTGGTGTTCCCAAACCATTGTTTCCCCTTCTGGCCATTTGTGACTCGTATTATGAGTTGTCAACGTTGACCACACACAGCGGATGTCTTTGGTCAAAGGTAGTACATATGCCTACTTTGGTCGGTCATTGTGCATGGTAGCCACACCTTGCTACTACTGACTGAAGGTCGTTGTACTTCCTAGTTGATAACTGATATTCCCATGGCATTGTTTCCTCCCTTGACCAGTTGTGACTCGTGTTATGGTTGGTGAACGTTGACGACCCATATTGAAATTCTCTGGTCATGGTCAGTGACATATGCTTATTTTGAATGTTTGGTGTGCATACTAGCCACACCGAGACACTACGTATTGAAGCTATTTGTCCTTTCTAGTCCATGCATATGGTTCGCAAACCAGTGTATCTCCCTCTGACCATTTGTGACTCGTGTTATGAGTTGTCAATGTTGACCACACATAGTGGACTTTTTTGGTCATAATCAGTAACGTATTCATCATTTGGTGAATCAATGTGCACGCTAGCCAAGCCGTGCCACTACTTGTTGAAGTTCTTCATACTTACTAGTTGACAACTAGTGTTTCTAACCCACTACTTCCCCCTCTGACCATTTGTGACTCGTGTGATGAGTTATCAACGCTGACCACACACTGTGAAATTCGTTTCGTCATGCTTAGTGACATATGCCTACTTTGGTTTGTCATTGTACATGGTTACCACACCGTGTCACTACATATTGAAGGTATTTGTGATTTCTAGTCAATAGCTAGTGTTCCCAAACCAATGTTACCCCTCTTTGAGTATCTGTGACTCGTGCGGTGAGTTTTCAACGCTGACCACATGAAGTGAAATTCGTTGGTCATGGTCAGTGACATATGCATACTTTGGTTGGTCACTGTGCATGGTAGCCACGCTGTGCCACTACATATTGAAGGTATTTGTACTTGCTACTCGATGACTAGTATTCACAAACCATTGTCTTCCACTCTGACCATTTGTGACTCGTGTTATGAGTTGTCAAAGTTTACCACACTTAGTGACATTATTTGGTCATGGTCAGTGACATATGCNTGTGCATGGTAGCCACACTGTGCCACTACATATTGAAGGTATTTGTACTTGCTACTCGATGACTAGTATTCACAAACCAGTGTCTTCCACTCTGACCATCTGTGACTCGTGTTATGAGTTGTCAATGTTTACCACACTGAGGGACATTATGTGGTCATGGTTAGTGACATATTCCTATCTGGGTTGGTTATCGTGCATGGTATCCATACCGTGCCAGAACTTATTGAAGGTCCTTGTGCTTGCTAGTTGATACCTGGTGTTCCCAAACCATTGTCTCCCCCTCATACCATTTGTGACTCCTATTATGAGTTGTCAAGGCTGACCACACATAGCGGATATCTTTGGTCAAAGGTAGTACTTATCCCTACTTTGGTTGGTCATTGGGCATGGTAGCCACACCGTGCTTATACTGATTGAATGTCGGTGTTCTTGCTAGTTGAGAGCTGATATTCACATACCATTGTTTCCCCCTCTGACTGTTTGTGACTCGTGTTATGGTTGGTGAATGTTGACCACCCATATTGAAATTCTTTCATCATGGTCGGTGACATATGCCTAGTTTGGTTGTTTGGTGTGCATAGCAGCCACACGGAGCCACTACGTATTGAAGTTCCTTGTCCTTTCTATTTGATACATAGGGTTCCCAAACCACTGTCTCTCCCTCTGACCATTTGTGACTCGTGTTATGAGTTGGCATTGTTGACCATACTTAGTGGACTTCTTCGGTCATAGTTAGTGACGTGTGCATCCTTTGGTTGGTCACTGTGCACGCTAGCCACACCGTGCCACTACTTGTTGAAAATCTTTCTACTTGCTAGTTGATAACTAGTGTTCCCAACCCATGGTTTCCCCCACTGACCATTTGTGACTCGTGTTATGAGTTTTCAACGTTGACCACACACTGTGAAATCCGTTTGGTCATGGTGTGTGACATATGCCTACTTTGGTTTGTCACTGTACATGGTTACCACGCCGTGTCATTACGTATCGAAGGTCTTTGTGCTTTCTTGTTGACAACTTGTCTTCCCAAACCATTGTTAGCCCCCTCTGACTATATGTCACTCGTGTTGTGAGTTGTAAATGTTGACCACATGAAGTGAAATGCTTTGTTCATGGTCAGTGACATATGCATACTTTGGTTGGTCACTGTGCATTGTAGCCGCACTTTGCTACTACATATTGAAGGTATTTGTACTTGCTAGTCGATAACTAGTATTCACAAACCATTCTCTTCCACCCTGACCATTTGTGACTTGTGCTATGAGTTGTCAAAGTTTAACACTCTTAGTGACATTATTTGGTCATGGTCAGTGAAATATGCCTACTTTGGTTGGTCATCGTGCATGGTATCTTCACCGTGCCATAATTTATTGAAGGTCTTTGTGCTTGGTAGTTGATACCTTGTGTTACCAAACCATTGTCCCCCCCTCTGACCATTTGTGACTCCTATTATGAGGTGTCAACGCTGACCACACACAACGGATTTCTTTGGTCAAAAGCAGTACATATGCTTACTTTGGTCGGTCATTGTGCATGGTAGCCACACCGTGCTTATACTGATTCAACGTCACTGTACTTGCTAGTTGAGAACTGATATTCCCAAACCAATGTTTCCCTGTCTGACCGTTTGTGACTCGTGTTATGGTTGGTGAACGCTGACCACCCATATTGAAATTCTCTGGTCATGGTCAGTGACATATGCCTAGTTTGGTTGTTTGGTGTGCATATTAGCCACACCGTGCCACTACGTATTGAAGTTCTTTGTCCTTTCTAGTTGACACATAGGGTTCCCGCACCATTGTATCTCCCTCTGACCATTTGTGACTCGTGTCATGAGTTGTCAATGTTGACCACACATAGTGGACTTCCTCGGTCATAGTCAGTGACGTATGCATCCTTTGGTTGGTCACTGTGCACGCTAGCCATACCGTGCCACTGGTTGTTGAAGGTCTTTGTACTTGCTAGTTGATAACTAGTGTTCCCAATCCATTGTTTACCCCTCTGACCATTTGTGACTCGTGTTATGTGTTTTCAATATTGACCACACGCTGTGAAATTCTTTTGGTCATGGTTTGTGACATATTTCTACTTTGGTTTGTCACTGTACATGGTTACCACGCCGTGTCACTACGTATCGAAGGTCTCTGTGCTTTATAGTTGATAGTTAGTGTTCCCAAACCATTGTTACCCCCTCTGAATATCTGTGACTCGTGTTGTGAATTGTTAACATTGACCACATGAAGTGAAATTCTTTGGCCATGGTCAGAGACATATGCATACTTTGGTTGGTCACTGTGCATTCTAGCCACACTGTGCCACTGCATATTGAAGGTATTTGTACTTGCTAGTCAATAACTAGTATTTTGAAACCATTATCTTCCACTATGGCCATTTGTGACTCGTGTTATGAGTTGTCAAAGTTTACCAGACATGGTGACATTCTTTGGTCATGGTAAGTGACATATGGTTGGTCATCGTGCATGGTATCCACACCGTGCCACAACGTACTGAAGGTCATTGTGCTGGCTAGTTGAAGCCTGGTCTTCTCAGACAATTGTTTCCCCCTCTGAATATTTGTGACTCGTATTATGAGTTTTCAACGTTGACCATACACAGCGGATTTCTTTGGTCAAAGGCAGTACATATGCCTACGTTGGTCGGTCATTGTGCAAGGTAGCCACACTGTGATACTACAGATTGAAGGTCGTTGTACTTGCTAGTTGATAACTGATATTCCCNATGCATACCTTGGTTGGTCATCATGCATGGTATCCACACCGTGCCACAACGTACTGAAGGTCATTGTGCTTGCTAGTTGAAACCTGGTGTTCCCAGACAATTGTGTCCCCCTCTGAATATTTGTGACTCGTATTATGAGTTTTCAACGTTGACCATACACAGCGGATTTCTTTGGTCAAAGGCAGTACATATGCCTACGTTGGTCGGTCATTGTGCAAGGTAGCCACACTGTGATACTACAGATTGAAGGTCGTTGTACTTGCTAGTTGATAACTGATATTCCCGGACCATTTTCCCCCTCTGACCGTTTGTTACTCGTGTTATGGTTGGTGTACGTTGACGACCCATATTAAAATAACTTGGCCATGGTCAGTGACATATGCCTAGTTTGGTTGTTTGGTGTGCACAGTAGCCACACCGTGCCACTACGTATTGAAGTTATTTGTCCTTTATAGTCCACGCATAGGGTTCCCAAACCATTGTCTCTCCCTCTGACCATTCGTGACTCGTGTAATGAGTTGTCAATGTTGACCACACATAGTGGACTTCTTCCGTCATTGTCAGTGACGTATTCTTCATTTGGTTGGTCACTGTGCATGCTAGCCACACCGTGCCACTACTTGTTGAAGTTCTTCATACTTGCTAGTTGATAACTAGTGTTCCCAGCCCATTTTTTCCCCCTCTGACCATTTGTGACTCGTGTGATGAGTTTTCAACGTTGACCACATACCGTGAAATTCTTTGGTCATGGTTAGTGATGTATGCCTAATTTGGTTTGTCACTGTACGTGGTTACCACGCCGTGTCACTACGTATTGAAGGTCTTCGTGCTTTCTAGTTGATAGCTAGTGTTCCCAAACCATTGTTATTCCCCTCTGACTATCAGTGACTCGTTTTGTGAGTTGTCAACGCTGACCACATGAAGTGAAATTTGTTGGTCATGGTTAGTGACATATGCAAACATTGGTTGGTCACAGTGCATGGTAGCCACGCTGTGCCACTACTTATTGAGTGTATTTGTGACTCATGTTATGAGTTGTCAATGTTCACCACGCAAACTGGATTTCTTCGCTCATAGTCAGTGACGTATTCATCCTTTGGTTGGTCACTGTGCACGCTAGCCAAACCGTGCCACTACTTGTTGAAGTTCTTCATACTTGCTAGTTGATAACTTGTGTTCCCACCCCATTCTTTTCCCCTCTGACCGTTTGTGACTCGTGTTATGAGTTTTCAATATTGACCACACACTGTGAAATTTGTTTGGCCATGGTTAGTGACATATGCCTACTTTGGTTTGTCACTGTACTACGCTGTGTCACTACATATTAAAGGTATTTGTGGTTTCTAGTTAGCAGCTAGTGTTCCCAAACCATAGTTATCCCCGTTTTACTATCTATAACTCGTGTTGTCAGTTGTCAACGCTGACCACATGAAGTGAAATTAGTTGGTCATGGTCAGTGACATATGCATACTTTGGTTGGTCACTGTGCATGGTATCCATGATGTGCCACTACGTATTAAAGGTATTTGTACTTGCTAGTGGATAACTAGTATTCACAAACCATTATCTTCCACCCTGTACATTTGTGACTCGTCTTCTGAGTTGTCAAAGTTTACCACACTTAGTGACATTATTTGGTCATGGTCAGTGACATATGCCTACTTTGGCTGGTCATCGTGCAGGGTATCCTCACCGTGCCACAACTTATTGAAGGTCCGTGTTCTTGCTAGTTGATACCTGGTGTTCCCAAACCATTGTCTCCCCCTCTGACCATTTGTGACTCCTATTGTGAGTTGTCAACGCTGACCACACACAGCGGATTTCTTTGGTCAAAGGCAGTACATATGCCTACTTTGGTCGGTCATTCTGCAGGGTAGCCACACGGTGCTTACACTTGTTGAAGTTCAATGTACTTGCTAGTTGAGAACTGATATTCCCAGACCATTGTTTCCCCCTCCGACCGTTTGTGACACGTGTTATGGTTGGTCAACGTTGACCACCCATATTTAAATGCTTTGGTCATGGTCAGTGACATATGCCTAGTTTGGTTGTTTGGTGTGCATAGTAGCCACACCATGCCACTACGTATTGAAGTTCTTTGTCCTTTCTAGTCGATACATAGGGTTCCCAAAACCATTGTCTCTCCCTCTGACCATTTGTGACTTGTGTTATGAGTTGTCAATGTTGACCACACATAGTGGACTTCTTCGGTCATAGTCAGTGACGTATGCATCCTTTGGTTGGTCACTGCGCACGCTAGCCACACCGTGCCACTACTTGTTGAATGTCTTTGTACCTGCTAGTTGATAACTAGTGTTCCCAACCCATTGTTTCCCCGTCTGACCATTTGTGACTCGTGTTATGAGTTTGCAACATTGACCACACACTGTGAAATCAATTTGGTCCTGGTTTGTGGCATATGCCTAGTTTGGTTTGTTACTGTACATGGTTACCACGCCGTGTCATTACGTATCAAACGTCTTTGTGCTTTCTTGTTGAGAGCTAGTATTCCCAATCCATTGTTAGCCCCCTCTGACTATCTGTAAGTCGTGTTGTGAGTTGTAAATGTTGACCACATGAAGTGAAATTCTTTGTTCATGGTCAGTGGCATATGCATACTGTGGTTGGTCACTGTGCATTGTAGCCACACTGTGCCACTATATATTGAAGGTATTTGGACTTCCTAGTCAATAACTAGTATTCACAAACCATTATCTTCCACCCTAACCATTTGTGACTCGTGTTATGAGTTTTCAACGTTTACTACACTTTGTGACATTATGTGGTCATGGTCAGTGACATATGCCTACTTTGGATGGTCATCGTGCATGTTATCCACACCGAGCCACAACGTATTGAAGCTCCTTGTGCTTGCTATTTGATACTTGGTGTTCCAAAACCATTGTTTCCCCCATCTAACCATTTGTGACTCGTATTATGAGTTGTGAACGTTGACCACACACAGCGGATTTATTTGGTCAAAGGCACTGACTGAAGGTCGTTGTACTTGCTTATTGATAACGGATATTCCCAAAGCATTGTTTCCTCCCCTGACCATTTGTGACTCGTGTTATGGTTGGTCAACGTTGACCACCCATATTGAAATTCTCTGGTCATGGTCAGTGACATATGCAGAGTTTGGTTGTTTGGTGTGGATGTTAGCCACACCGTGCCATCGCGTATTGAAGTTATTTGTCCGTTCTAGTCGATACATAGGGTTCCCAAACCATTGTCTCTCCCTCTAACCATGTGTGACTCGAGATATTAGTTGTCAATGTTGACCACACATAGTGGACTTCTTTGGTCGTAGTCAGTGATGTATGCATCATTTGATTGGTCACTGTGCACGCTAGCCACACGGTGCCACTACTTGTTGAAGGTCTTTGTACTTGCTACTTGATAACTATTGTTCCCAACCCATTGTTTCCCCATCTGACCATTTTTGACGCATGTTTTGAGTTTTCAACGTTGACCACACACTGTGAGATTCGTTTGGTCATGGTTAGTGGCATATGCCTACTTTGGTTTGTCACTGTACATGGTTACCACGCCATGTCACAACGTATTGAAGGTATTTGTGCTTTCTAGTTAATAGCTAGTGTTTTCAAACCATTGTTATCCCCCTTTGACTTTATGTGACTCATATTGTGAGTTGTCAACGCTGACCACATGAAGTGAAATTCGTTGGTCATGGTCGATGACATATGCATACTTTGGTTTGTCACTGTGCATGGTAACCACGCTGTGCCACTACATACTGAAGGTATTTGTACTTGATAGTTTACACAAACCATTGTCTTCTACTATGACCATTTGTGACTTGCGTTATGAGTTGTCAAAGTTTACCACACTTTGTGAAATTATGTGGTCATGGTCAGTGACATATGCCTACTTTGGTTGGTCATCGTGCATGGTATCCACACCGTGCCACAACGTATTGAAGGTCCTTGTGCCTGCTAGTTGATACCTGGTGTTCCCAAACCATTGTCTCCCCCTCTGACCATTTGTGACTCATATTGTGAGTTGTCAACGCTGACCACACACAGCGGATTTCATTGGTCAAAGGCAGTACATATTCCTACCTTTGTCGGTCATTGTGCATGGTAGCCACACTGTGCTTATACTGATTGAAGGTCGCTGTACTTGCTAGTTGAGAACTGATATTCACAGACCATTGTTTCCCCCTCTGACCGTTTGTGACTCGTGTTATGGGTGGTGAATGTTGACCACCCATATTGAAATTATTTCATCATGGTCGGTGACATATGCCTAGTTTGGTTCTTTGGTGTGCATAGTAGCCACACCGTGCCACTACGCATTGAAGTTCTTTGTACTTCCTAGTCGATACATAGGGTTCCCAATCCATTGTCTCTCCCTCTGACCATTTGTGACTCGTGTTATGAGTTGTCAATGTTGACCACACAATGTGGACTTCTTCGGTCATAGTCAGTGACGTATGCATCCTTTGGTTGGTCACTGTGTACGCTTGCCAAACCGTGCCACTACTTGTTGGAAATCCTTCTACTTGCTAGGTGATAACTAGTGTTCCCAACCCATGGTTTCCCCAACTGACCATTTGTGACTCGTGTTATGAGTTTTCAACGTTGACCACACACAGTGAAATCCGTTTGGTCATGGTTTGTGACATATGCCTACTTTGGTTTGTAACTGTACATGGTTACCACGCCGTATCATTATGTATCGAAGGTCTTTGTGCTTTCTTGTTCACAGCTAGTGCTCCCAAACCATTGTTTCCCCCCTGTGAATATCTGTGACTCGTGTAGTGAGTTGTCAACATTGACCACATGAAGTGAATTTCTTTGGTCATGGTCAGTGACATATGCATACTTTGGTTGGTCACTGTGCATTGTAGCCACACTGTGCCACTACATATTGAAGGTATTTTTACTTGATGGTCGATAACTAATATTTTGAAACCATTATCTTCCACTCTCACCATTTGTGACTCGTGTTATGAGCTGTCAAAATTTACCACACATGGTGACATTCTTTGCTCATGGTCAGTGACATATGCATACCTTGGTTGGTCATGGTGCATGGTATCCACACCGTGCCACAACGTATTGAAGGTCATTGTGCTTGCTAGTTGATACCTGGTGTTCCCAAACAATTGTGTCCCCCTCTAACTATTTGTGACTCGTATTATGAGTTGTCAACGTTGACCACACACGGCGGATTTCTGTAGTCAAAGGCAGTACACATGCCTACTTTGGTGGGTCATTGTGCATGTTAGCCACACCGTGCTACTATTGATTGAAGGGCATTGTACTTGCTAGTTGAGAACTGAAATTCCCGGTCCATTGTTTCCCCCTCTGACCGTTTGTGACTCGTGTTATGGTTGGTGAAAGTTGACCACCCATATTGAAATTCGTTGGTCATGGTCAGTGACATATGCCTAGTTTGTTTGTTTGGTGTGTATAGTAGCCACACCGTGCCACTACGTATTGAAGTTATCTGTCCTTTGTAGTCCATGCATAGGGTTCCCCAACCATTGTCTCTCCCTATGACCATTTGTGGATTGTGTTATGAGTTGTCAATGTTGACCACGCAATCTGGATTTCTTCAGTCATAGTCAGTGACGTATTCATCCTTTGGTTGGTCACTGTGCACGCTAGCCAGACCGTGCCACTACTTGTTGAAGTTCTTCATACTTGCTAGCTGATAACTAGTGTTCCCAACCCATTGTTTCCCCCTCCGACCATTTGTGACTCGTGTTATGAGTTGTCAATGTTGACCACGCAATCTGGATTTCTTCAGTCATAGTCAGTGACGTATTCATCCTTTGGTTGGTCACTGTGCACGCTAGCCAGACCGTGCCACTACTTGTTGAAGTTCTTCATACTTGCTAGCTGATAACTAGTGTTCCCAACCCATTGTTTCCCCCTCCGACCATTTGTGACTCGTGTTAAGAGTTTTCAATATTGACCACATACTGTGAAACTCGTTTGGTCATTGTTAGTGACATATGCCTACTTTGGTTTGTCACTGTCCATGGTTACCACCCCATGTCACTACATATTAAATATATTTGTGCTTTATAGTTAATCGCTAGTGTTCCCAAACCATTGTTACCCCCCTTTGACTATCTGTGACTCGTGTTGTGAGTTGTCAACGCTAACCGAATGAAGTGAAATTCGTTGGTCATGGCCAGTGACATATGCATACTTTGGTTGGTCACTGTGCATGGTAGCGACGCTGTGCCACTACATATTGAAGTCTTTTCTACTCGATAGTGGATAACTAGTATACACAAACCATTATCTTCCACCCTGACCATTTGTGACTAGTGTTATGAGTTGTCAAAGATTACCACACTTAGTGACATTATTTGGTCATGGTCAGTGACATATGCCATGGTCTTACACCGTGACTTTGGCTGGTCATCGTGCATGGTCTCACACCGTGCCACAACTTATTGAAGGTCCTTGTGCTTGCTAGTTGATACCTGGTGTTCCCAAACCATTGTCTCCCCCTCTGACCATTTGTGACTCCTATTATGAGTTGTCAACGCTGACCACACACAGCGGATTTCTTTGGTCAAAGGAAGTACATATGCCTACTTTGGTCGGTCATTGTGCATGGTAGCCACACCGTGCTNCTGACCATTTGTGACTCGTGTTATGAGTTGTCAAAGTTTACCACACTTAGTGACATTATTTGGTCATGGTCAGTGACATATGCCTACTTTGGTTGGTCATCGTGCATGGTATCCACACCGTGCCACAACTTATTGAAGGTCCTTGTGCTTGCTAGTTGATACCTGGTGTTCCCAAACCATTGTCTCCCCCTCTGACCATTTGTGACTCCTATTATGAGTTGTCAACGCTGACCACACACAGCGGATTTCTTTGGTCAAAGGAAGTACATATGCCTACTTTGGTCGGTCATTGTGCATGGTAGCCACACCGTGCTTATACTGATTGAAGGTAACTGTACTTGCTCATTGAGAACTGATATTCCCAGACCATTGCTTCCGCCTCGGACCGTTTGTGACACGTGTTATGGTCGGTCAATGTTGACCACCCATATTGAAAATTTCTGGTCATTGTCAGTGACATATGCCTAGTTTGGTTGTTTGGTGTGCATAGTAGCCACACCGTGCAACTACGTATTGAAGTTCTTTGTCCGTTCTAGTCGATACGTAGGGTTCCCAAACAATTGTCTCTCCCTCTGACCATTTGTGACTCGTGTTATGAGCTGTCAATGTTGACCACACATAGTGGACTTCTTCGGTCATAGTCAGTGACGTATGCATCTTTTGGTTGGTCACTGTACACGCAAGCCACACTGTGCCACTGCTTGTTGAAGGTCTTTGTACTGCCTAGCTGAGAACTAGTGTTCCCAACCCATTGTTTCCCCCTTTGACCATTTGTGACTCGTGTTATGCGTTTTCAACGTTGACCAAACACTGTGAAATTCTTCTGGTCATGGTTAGTGACATATGCCTACTTTGGTCTGTCACTGTACGCGGTTGCCATGCCATGTCACTACGTATCGAAGGTCTCTGTGCTTTCTAGTTGATAGCTAGTGTTCCCAAACCATTGTTACCCCCTTTGAAAATATGTGACATGTGTTGTGAGTTGTCAACATTGACCACATGGAGTGAAATTCTTTGGTCATGGTCAGTGACATATGCATACTTTGGTTGGTCACTGTGCATTGTAGCCACACTGTGCCACTGCATATTGAATGTATTTGTACTTGCTAGCCGATAACTAGTATTTAGGAACCATTATCTTCCACTCTGACCATTTGTGACTCGTGCAGTGAGTTGTCAAAGCTTACCGCACATGGTGACATTATTTGGTCATGGTCAGTGACATATGGTTGGTCATCGTGCATGGTCTCCACACCGTGCCACAACGTACTGAAGGTCATTGTGCTTGCTAGTTGATACCTGGTGTTCCCAAACTATTGTTCCCCCCTCTGACTATTTGTGACTCGTATTATGAGTTGTCAACGTTGACCATACACATCGGATTTCTTTGGTCAAAGGCAGTACATATGCCTACTCTAGTCGGTCATTGTGCATGGTAGCCACACCGTGCTACTACTGATTGCAGGTCGTTGTACTTGCTAAGTGATAACTGATATTCCCAGACCATTGTTTCCCCCTCTGACCGTTTTTGACTGGTGTTATGGTTGGTGAACGTTAACACCCATATTGAAATTATTTGGTCATGGTCAGTAACATATGCCTAGTTTGGTTGTTTGGTGTGCATAGTAGCCACACCGTGCCACTACGTATTGAAGTTATTCGTCCTTTATAGTCCATGCATAGGGTTCCCAACCCATTGTCTCTCCCTCTCACCATTCGTGACTCGTGTTATGAGTTGTCAACGTTGACCACACATAGTGGACTTCTTTCGTCATAGTCAGTGACGTATTCATCCTTTGGTTGGTCACTGTGCACGCTAGCCACACCGTGCCACTACTTGTTGAAAAACTTTCTACTTGCTAGTTGATAACTAGTGTTCCCAACCCATGGTTTTCCTCACTGACCATTTGTGACTCGTGTTATGAGTTTTCAACGTTGACCGCACACTGTGAAATCCGTTTGGTCCTGGTTTGTGACATATGCCTGCTTTGGTTTGTCACTGTACATGGTACTACGCCGTGTCATTACGTATCGAAGGTATTTGTGCTTTCTTGTTGACAGCTAGTGTTCCCAAACCATTGTTAGCCCCCTCTGACTATCTGTGACTCGTGTTGTGAGTTGTAAATGTTGACCACATGAAGTGAAATTCTTTGGTCATGGTCAGTGACATATGCATACTTTGGTTGGTCACTGTGCATTGTAGCCACACTGTGCCACTACATATTGAAGGTATTTGTACTTGCTAGTCGATAACTAGTATTCACAAACCATTATCTTCCACCCTGACCATTTGTGACTCGTGNTGCCTACTTTGGTTTGTCACTGTACATGGTTACCACGCCGTGTCATTACGTATCGAAGGTCTTTGTGCTTTCTTGTTGACAGCTAGTGTTCCCAAACCATTGTTAGCCCCCTCTGACTATCTGTGACTCGTGTTGTGAGTTGTAAATGTTGACCACATGAAGTGAAATTCTTTGTTCATGGTCAGTGACATATGCATACTTTGGTTGGTCACTGTGTATTGTAGCCACACTGTGCCACTACATATTGAAGGTATTTGTACTGGCTAGTCGATAACTAGTATACACAAACCATTATCTTCCACCCTGACCATTTGTGACTCGTGTTATGAGTTGTCAAAGGTTACTACACTTAGTGACATTATTTGGTTATGGTCAGTGACATATGCATACCTTGGTTGGTCATCGTGCATGGTGTCCACACCGTGCCACAAGGTATTGAAGGCCATTGTGCTTGCTAGTTGGTACCTGGTGTTCTTAAACAATTGTATCCCTCTCTGACTATTTGTGACTCGTATTATGAGTTGTCAACGTTGACCACACACGGCAGATTTATTTGGTCAAAGGCAGTACATATGCCTACTTTGGCCGGTCATTGTGCATGGTAGCCACACCGTGCTACTACGGATTGAAGAGCGTTGTACTTGCTAGTTGAGAACTGATATTCGCGGACCATTGTTTCCCCCTCTGACCGTTTGTGACTCGTGTTATGGTTGGTGAACGTTGACCACCCATATTGAAATTATTTGGTCATGGTCAATGACATATGCCTGGTTTGTTTGTTTGGTGTGCATAGTACCCACACCGTGCCACTTTGCATTGAAGTTTTTTGTCCTTTCCCGTCCATGCATAGGGTTCCCAAACCATTGTCTCTCCCGCTGACCATTTGTGACTCGTGTTATGAGTTGTCAATGTTGACCACGCATGCTGGATTTCTTCGGTCATTGTCAGTGACGTATTCATCCTTTGGTTGGTCACTGTGCACGCTAGCCAAACCGTGCCACTAGTTGTTGAAGTTATTCATACTTTCTAGTTGATAACTAGTGTTCCCATCCCATTGTTTCCTCCTATGACCATTTGTGACTCGTGTTAAGAGTTTTCAATATTGACCACACACTGTGAAATTTGTTTCGTCATGGTTAGTGACATATGCCTACTTTGGTTTGTCACTGTACATGGTTACCACGCCGTGTCACTACATGTTTAAGGCATTTGTGCTTTCTAGTTAATAGCTAGTGTTCCCAAACCATTGTTACCCCCTTTGACTATCTGTGACTCGTGTTGTGAGTTGTCAACGCTGATTACATGAAGTGAAATTTGTTGGTCATGGCCAGTGACATATGCATACTTTGGTTGGTCACTCTGCATGATAGCCACGCTGTGCCACTACATATTGAAAGTTTTTGTACTTGGTTGTGGATAACTGGTATTCACAAACCATTATCTGCCACCCTGACCATTTGTGACTCGTGTTATGTGTTGTCAAAGTTCGCCACACTTAGTGACATTAATTGGTCATGGTCAATGACATATGCCTACTTTGGCTGGTCATCCTGCATGGTATCCACACCGTGCCACAATTTACTGAATGTCCTTGTGCTTGCTAGTTGATACCTGGTGTTCCCAAACCATTTTCTCCCCCTCTGACCATTTGTGACTCCTATTATGAGCTGTAAACGCTGACCACACACAGCGGATTTCTTTGGTCAAAGGTAGTACATATTCCTACTTTGGTCGGTCATTGTGCATGGTAGCCACCTCATGCTTCTACTGATCGAAGGTCGCTGTACTTGCTAGTTGAGAACTAATAGTCACATCCCATTGTTTCCCCCTCTGACCGTTTGTGACTCGTGTTATGGTTGGTGAATGTTGACCACCCATATTGAAATTCTTTCATCATGGTCGGTGACATATGCATAGTTTGGTTCTTTCGTGTGCATAGTAGCCACATCGTGCCACTACGCATTGAAGTTCTTTGTCCTTTCTAGTCAATACATAGGGTTCCCAAACCATTGTCTTCCCCCATGACCATTCGTGACTCGTGTTATGAGTTGTCAATGTTCACCATACATAGTGGACTTCTTCGGTCATAGTCAGTGACGTGTGCATCCTTTGGCTGGTCACTGTACACGCTAGCCACACTGTGCCACTACTTGTTGAAAATATTTGTACTTGCTAGTTGATAACTAGTGTTCGAGGCGGGTGGTTGCGACGGCCACACTTAGTTCCTTTGAATGGACCGTGCCGGATGGTGTAGGAGCAGGCGGGGAAGCGGTTGAACATACGGTTGTCAGTGGTGGCGGCCATGGTTTCAAATGAGTTGGTGGCAATGGTAGTCTCGCGTGCTTGCTTGGCAACGTAGTCCTGTTCTGCTGCCATGAGTATGGGGCTGATGACAGCGAGGGTCAGTTGGTCAACAGACAGCTGCAGTAAGATTTGGCGGATGATATCATACTGACCAGGAAGGCCGGAGATGATGCCGGTGCAGACGACAGCAGGGGGAATATCAATCTTCATTTCTTTTAGATCGCGAGCGATGGTGCTGACGGCTGCAATGTAATCACCCATGTTGGTATGGGCGGCGAAGGGCACGGAGAAGAGTGACATGACCTTGATTCCACAGGCGGTCGAGGTGTTGTTGCTGAAGCGATCTTCAAGGGATTTCCACACTTCGTGAGTCTTTCCACCGAGAGTGCGGATGTCTTCATGCAGTTCAGGAGAGGAGGTGGTCATGATGGTCATGAGGGCGGTGCTGTTGGCGACATCCCAGGAGGCGCGGCTGATGGTGGTAGTGGGGGCAACGGGAGCAGGAGAGGAAGAGGCATTTGAAGAAGCGGGGTGAGACACAAATCCACCGGAGGGGTCTCCACCGGGAGTGGTTGATGCAGTTGTAGTTGAGGAGGAGGAAGTGGCGTCAGGTGGTTCTATCCCTATGTCCATGTTGGTGACCAGATGACTGAGGGTGACCCCCTCAACTTTTTGTGTTCCAAAGAAAAGTGACACTGAGTAGCTCCACAACTTGTAGTTGCTGGTACCATCCGGTTTTACAGTGAGCTTCGGAAGACCAGTCAGAGTGAGAGAGGATGTCATGATGGAGTTGACGGTGAGGTGACAGAAAGAGGTGGGCAGATGGAGGTGCTTGAGGATATTTTGCTACGGCGACGAGAGTGTGCTGATGGCTTTGGATCGAAGTGAAGAGAGACACCAAGATGTTGGTGATGATGAGTTTTGACTATGGAAATGCTACTGAGGGGGAAGATGGGACTGGGTGCAGGGGCAAAACCTCGTGCACTGACGATGGAGATGATGAATGAGTGGAAATTGATTGCTGATGGAGTGAGCGCAGGGGCAGAACCTCGTGCGCGCAATTACTCGTGGAGTGGTGTTGCCACGACACCTTAGTCAGAAGAAACGCTGCCACCGCAGTTATTCTGGTGACCACAGTTCTTCGAGGCGGAGGAGTTCGATAGGAGTGGGTGCGGCCGATGGCGGCGAGCACAACGGAGCCAGGGGTATTACTTGAGCTCTGATACCATGTCAAAAGATTGCAGGTGCTGCCGTAGAGTGGACGCGATCACGGAGACGAGCGTTTCAATGGTCGACAGAAGCACGTGTAGAAGCAAAGCGGAAACGGCGATAGGAGAACGGAGCGGAAGCAAATGACGATGCAGGATGATAAGGAGAGGCCTGGGCGCAGCACCAAAGGTGTGAGCGCTGAGATCTTTGCTGGAAGGGAGTGGACGTAGCACCTTGAGGGAAGGACGGAAGCTTCCTTGAAGGTACAGGCGTTGCTGACGTATGAGTGACGTTTAGCAGAAGCGAGAGGGTGCAGTGCGGGAGCACGGGCGCTGAGTTGAGATTGAGGGCAAGAGGGACTGGAGGCGGCCCAAAGGGCGAGCCTGAAGGAGAATCCAATGGATTGATTATAGACCGTAGTACAAGCAATACAAATAGGAAAGGTCTAACCTAGCGCGCTTCGTCGAGCGAGCATAGAGATGGCGGCTCGGACAAGTCCGAGACTAGGGAGCGCCTCGAGACCACGATTCGGCGTTGCTAGCCGTACGCATAGAGGAGTGGTGAGTGCAGGCACGATATTTGCAGGTGCGTTTCACCTGGGCCGTTGTGGTATGCGGCCATTGGTCTTGGTCTTGGCGAGGCTCGCACATTTTGTCGGTCGTGGGACCGTTCGGGTGTTGATCCTGTGACTCTGGAGATGAACCTGCATTGTCACTCTTCATTTTCTCAGTGGCTGCACCCCTTGAGGCAATCTCCGAGATAATATCCAACAGTAACCACGTACGGTGACAAACCAAGCTATGTATATGTCACTAACCATGACCAAATAATTTTACGGTGTGTGGTCAACGCTGAAAACTCATCACACGAGTCACAAGTGGTCAGAGGGAGAAACAATGGGCTGGTAACACTAGTTATCAACTAGCAAGTATGAATATCTTCCAAAAGTAGTGGCACGGTGTAGCTAGCGTGCACAGTGACCAACCACATGATGAATACGTCACTGACTATGACGGACGAAGTCCACCATGTGTGGTCAACGTTGACAACTCGTAACACGAGTCATGAATGGTCAACGGGAGAGACAATGGGTTGGGAACCCTATGCATGGACTAGAAAGGACGAATAACTTCAATACGTAGTTGCACGGTGTGGCTACTATGCACACCAAACAACCAAACTAGGCATATGTCACTGACCATGACCAGAGAATTTCAATATGGGTGGTCAACGTTCACCAACCATAACACGAGTCACAAACGGTCAGAGGGGGAAAGAATGGTCTGGGAAGATCAGTTCTCAACTAGCAAGTACAAGGACCCTCAATCAGTAGTAGCCCGGTGTGGCTACCATGCACAATGACCGACCAGAGTAGGCATATGTACTGCCTTTGACCAAAGAAATCCGATGTGTATGGTCAACATTGACAACTCATAATACGAGTCACAACTAGTCAGAGGGGGAAACAATTGTTTGGGAATACAAGGTATCAAATAGCAAGCATAATGAACTTCAGTACGTTGTGGCACGGTGTGGAGACCATGCACGGTGACCAACCATATGTCACTGACCATGACCAAAGAATGTCACCCTGTGTGGTAGACTTTGACAACTCACTACACGAGTCACACATGGTCAGAGTGGAAGATAATGGTTCCTAAATACTAGTTATTGGCTAGCAAGTACAAATACATTCAATATGCTGTGGCACAGTGTGGGACAACGCACAGTGACCAACCAAAGTATGCATATGTCATTGACCATGACCAAAGAATTTCACTTCATGTGGTCAATGTTGACAACTCACAACACGAGTCACAGGTATTCAAAGGGGGTAACAATGGTTTGGGAACACTAGCTATCAACTAGAGAGCACAGAGACCTTCGATACGTAGTGACACGGCGTAATAACCACATACAGTGACAAACCAAAGTAGGCATATGTCACTAACCATGACCAAAAGAATTTCACAGTGTGTGGTCAACGTTGAAAACGCATAACACGAGTCACAAATGGTCAGAGGGGGAAACAATGGGTTGGGAACACTAGTTATCAGCTAGCAGGTACAAAGACCTGCAACAAGCAGTGGCACGGTGTGGTTAGCGTGCACAGTGACCAGCCAAAGGATGCATACGTCATTGACTATGACCGAAGAAGTCCACTATGTGTGGTCAACATTGACAACTCATAACACGAGTCACAAATGGTCCGAGGGAGATTCAATGGTTTGGGAACCCTACGTATTGACTAGAAAGGACAAACAGTTTCAATACGTAGTGGCACAGTGTTACTACTCTGCACATCAAAGGACCAAATTAGGCATATGTCACTGACCATGACCAGAATTTTCAATATGGGTGGTCAACGTTGACGAACCATAACACGTGTCACAAACGGTCAGAGGGGGAAACAATGGTCTGGGAATATCAGTTCTCAAATAGCAAGTAAAGTGACCTTCAATCAGTATAAGCACGGTGTGGCTACCATGCACAATGACCGACCAAAGTAGGCATATGTACTGCCTTTGACCAAAGAAATCCGCTGTGTGTGGTCAGCGTTGGCAACTCATAGTAAGAGTCACAAATGGTCAGAGGAAGAGACAATGGCTTCGGAACACCATGTATCAACTATCAAGCACAAGGACCTTCAATAAGTTGTGGCACGGTGTGGATACCATGCACGATGACCAGCCAAAGTATGCATATGTCACTGACCATGACCAAATAATGTCACTAAGTGTGGTAAACTTTGACAACTCATAACACGAGTCACAAATAGTCAGGGCCAAAGATAATGGTTTGTGAATACTAGTTATCCACTAGCAAGTACAAATACCTTCAATATGTAGTGGCACAGCGTGGCTACCATGCACAGTGACCAACCAAAGTATGCATATGTCACTGGACATGACCAACAAATTTCACTTCATGTGGTCAGCGTTGACAACTCACAACATGAGTCACAGATAGTCAAAGGGGGTAGCAATGGTTTGGGAACACTAGCTATTAACTAGAAACACAAATACTTTGAATATGTAGTGACACGGCGTGGTAACCATGTACAGTGACAAACCAAAGTAGGCATATGTCACTAACCATGACCAAACGAATTTCACAGTGTGTGGTCAATATTGAAAACTCTTAACACGAGTCAAAAATTGTCAGAGGGGGAAAAAATGGCTTGGGAACACTAGTTATCATCTAGCAAGTATGAAGAACTTCAACAAGTAGTGGCACGGGTTGGTTAGCGTGCAAAGTGACCAACCAAATGATGAATACGTCACTGACTATGACCGAAGAAATCAAGTATGCATGGTCAACATTGACAACTCATAAGACGAGTCACAGGTCAGAGGGAGAGACAATGGTTTGGGAACCCTATGCATGGACTAGAAAGGACAAATAACTTCAATACATAGTGGCACGGTGTGGCTACTATGCACACCAAACAAACAAACTAGGCATATGTCACTGACCATGAGCAAAGAATTTCAATATGGCTGGTCAACGTTCACCAACCATAACACGAGTCACAAACGGTCAGAGGGGGAAACAATGGTCGGGGAATATCAGTTCTCAACTAGCAAGTACAACGCCCTTCAATCAGTAGTAGCACAGTGTGGCTACCGTGCACAATGACCGACCAAAGTAGGCATATGTACTGCCTTTGACCAAATAAATCCGCCGTGTGTGGTCAACGTTGACAACTCATAATACGAGCCAAAAATAGTAAGAGGGGGAAACAATTGTTTGGGAATACAAGGTATCAACTAGCAAGCACAATGACCTTCAGTACGTTGTGGCACGGTGTGGAGACCATGCACAATGACCAACCAAGATATGCATATGTCACTGACCATGACCAAAGAATGTCACCATGTGTGGTAACTTTTGACAGCTCATAACACAAGTCACAAATGGTGAGAGTGGAAGATAATGGTTTCAAAATACTAGTTATTGACTAGCAAGTACAAAGACCTTCAATATGTAGTGGCACAGTGTGGCTACAATGCATAGTGACCAACCAAAGTATGCATATGTCACTGACCATGACCAAATAAATTAACTTCATGTGGTCAATGTTGACAACTCACAACACGAGTCACAGATATTCAGAGGGGACTAACAATGGGTTGGGAACACTAGCTGTCAACAAGGAAGCACGAAGAACTTCGATACGTAATGACACGGCGTGGTAACCATGTACAGTGACAAACCAAAGTAGGTATATGTCACAAACCATGACAAAACGGATTTCACATTGTGTGGTCAACGTTGAAAACTCATAACAAGAGTCACAAATGGTCAGTGGGGGAAACCATGGGTTGGGAACACTAGTTATCAACTAGCAAGTAGACAGATTTTCAACAAGTAGTGGCACGGTGTGGCTAGCGTGCACAGTGACCAACCAAAGGATGCACACGTCACTGACGATGACCGAAGAAGTCCACTATGTGTGGTCAACATTGACAACTCATAACACGAGTCACAAATGGTCAGAGGGAGAGACAATGGTTTCGGAACCCTATGTATTGACTAGAAATGACAAAGAACTTCAATGCGTAGTTGCACGGTGTGGCTACTATGCACTCCAAAGAACCAAACTGGGCATATGTCATCGACCATGATGAAAGAATTTCAATATGGGTGGTCAACATTCACCAACCATAACACGAGTCACAAACGGTAAGAGGGGGAAACAATGGTCTGTAAATATCAGTTCTCAACTAGCAAGTACAGCGACCTTCAATCAGTATAAGCACGGTGTGGCTACCATGCACAATGACCAACCAAAGTAGGAATATGTACTACCTTTGACCAAAGAAATCCGCTGTGTGTGGTCAGCGTTGAGAACTCATAATAGGAGTCACAAATGGTCAGAGGGGGAGACAATGGTTTGGGAACACCAGGTATCAGCTAGCAAGCACAAGGACCTTCAATACGTTGTGGCACATTGTGGATACCATGCATGATGACCAACCAAAGTAGGGATATGTCATTGACCATGACTAAATAATGTCACTAAGTGTGGTAAACTATGACAACTCATAACACGAGGCAAAAATGGTCAGGGTGGCAGAGAATAATTTGTGAATACTAGTTATCGACTAGCAAGTACAAATACCTTCAATATGTAGTGGCCCAGCGTGGCTACCATGCACAGTGACCAACCAAAGTAAGCATATGTCACTGACCATGACCAACGAATTTCACTTCATGTGGTCAGCGTTGACATCTCACAGCAAGAGTCACTGATAGTCAGAGGGGGGTAATAATGGTCTGGGAACACTAGCTATCAACGAGAAAGCACAAAGACCTTCAGTACGTAGTGACACGGCGTGGTAACCACGTACAGTGAAAAACCAAACTAGGCATATGTAACTAACCACGACCAAATAGATTTCACAGTGTGTGGTCAACGTTGAAAACTCAAAACACGATTCACAAATGATCAGTGGGGGAAACCATGGGTTGGGAAAACTAGTTATCACCTAGCAAGTACAAAGATTTTCAACAAGTAGTGGCACTGTGTGGCTAGCATGCACAGTGACCAACCAGAGGATGCACACGTCACTCACTATGACCAAAGAAGTCCACTATGTATGGTCAACATTGACAACTCATAACACGATTCACAAATGGTCAGAGGGATAGACAATGGTTTGGGAACTCTATGTATCGACTAGAAAGGACAAATGACTTCAACGCGTAGTGGCACGGTGTGGCTACTATGCACACCAAACAACCAAACTAGGCATAGGTCACCGACCATGATGAAAGAATTTCAATATGGGTGGTCAACATTCACCAACCATAACACGCGTCACAAACTGTCAAAGGGGGAAACAATTGTCCGGGAATATCAGTTCTCAACTAGCAAGTACAACGACCTTCAATCAGTAGTAGCACGGTGTAGCTACCATGCACAATGCCCGACCAGAGTAGGCATATGTACGGCCTTTCACCACAGAAATCTGATGTACATGGTCAACGTTGACAACTCATAATACGAGTCACAAATTGTCAGAGGGGGAAACACTTTTTTGGGAATACCAGGTATCAACTAGCAAGCACAATGACCTTCAGTACGTTGTGGCACAGTGTGGAGACCATGCACGCTGACCAACCATATGTCATTGACCATGACCAAAGAATGTCACCATGTGTGGTAAACTTTGACAACTCACTACACGAGTCACAAATGGTCAGAGTGGAAGATAATGGTTCCTAAATACTAGTTATTGGCTAGCAAGTACAAATACAGTCAATATGCAGTGGCACAGTGTGGTACAATGCACAGTGACCAACCAAAGTATGCATATGTCACTTACCATGACCAAATAATTTCACTTCATGTGGTCAATGTTGACAACTCACAACACGAGTCACAGATATTCAAAGGGGGTAACAAAGGTTTGGGAATACTAGCTATCAACTAGAAAGCACAGAGACCTTCGATACGTAGTGACACGGTGTGGTCACCACGTACAGTGACAAACCAAAGTAGGAATATGTCACTAACCATGACCAAACGAATTTCACAGTGTGTGGTCAATGTTGAAAATGCATAACACGAGTCACAAATGGTCAGAGGGGGAAACAATGGGTTGGGAACACTAGTTATCAGCTAGCAGGTACAAAGACCTTCAACAAGCAGTGGCACGGTGTGGCTAGCGTGCACAGTGACCAACCAAAGGATGCATACGTCACTGACTATGACCGAAGAAGTCCACTATGTGTAGTCAACATTGACAAGTCATAACACGAGTCAAAAATGGTCAGAGGGAGAGACAATGGTTTGGAAACCCTACGTATGGACTAGAAAGGTCAAAGAACTTCAATACGTAGTGGCACGGTGTGGCTACTATGCACACCAAACAACCAAACTAGGCAGGTGTCACTGACCATGAGCAGAAATTTTCAATGTGGGTGGTCAACGTTGACCAACCATAACACGTGTCACAAACGGTCAGAGGGGGAAACAATGGTCTGGGAATATCAGTTCTCAACTAGCAAGTACAACGTCCTTCAATCAGTAGTAGCACGGTGTGGCTACCATGCACAATGCCCGACCAGAGTAGGCATATGTACGGCCTTTCACCACAGAAATCTGATGTATATGGTCAACTTTGACAACTCATAATACGAGTCACAAATCGTCAGAGGGGGAAACAATTATTTGGGAATACCAGGTATCAACTAGCAAGCACAATGACCTTCAGTACGTTGTGGCACAGTGTGGATACCATGCACGATGACCAACCATATGTCACTGACCATGACCAAAGGATGTCACCATGTGTGGTAAACTTTGACAACTCACTACACGAGTCACAAATGGTCAGAGTGGAAGATAACGGTTCCTAAATACTAGTTATCGGCTAGCAAGTACAAATACAGTCAATATGTGATGGCACAATGTTGTACAATGCACAGTGACCAACCAAAGTATGCATGTCACTGACCATGAACAAATAATTTCACTTCATGTGGTCAAGGCTGACAACTCACAACACGAGTCACAGATATTCAAAGGGGGTAACAAAGGTTTGGGAATACTAGATATCAACTAGAAAGCACAGAGACCTTTGATACGTAGTGACAAGGTGTGGTAACCACGTACAGTGACAAACCAAAGTAGGCATATTTCAATAACCATGACCAAACGAATTTCACAGTGTGTGGTCAATGTTGAAAATGCATAACACGAGTCACAAATGGTCAGAGGGGGAAACAATGGGTTGGGAACACTAGTTATCAGCTAGCAGGTACAAAGACCTTCAACAAGCAGTGGCACGGTGTGGCTAGCGTGCACAGTGACCAACCAAAGGATGCATACGTCACTGACTATGACCGAAGAAGTCCACTATGTTTGGTCAACATTGACAACTCATAACACGAGTCACAAATGGTCAGATGGAGAGACAATCGTTTCGGAACCCTACGTATGGACTAGAAAGGACAAAGAACTTCAATACGTAGTGGCACGGTGTGGCTACTATGCACACCAAACAACCAAACTAGGCAGGTGTCACTGACCATGAGCAGCAAATTTCAATGTGGGTGGTCAACGTTGACCAACCATAACACGTGTCACAAACAGCCAGAGGGGGGAAACAATGGTCTGGGAATATCAGTTCTCAACTAGCAAGTACAGTGGCCTTCAATCAGCATAAGCACGGTGTGGCTACCATGCACAATGACCGACCGAACTAGGCATGTGTACTGCCTTTGACCAAAGGAATCCGCTGTGTGTGGTCATCTTTTACCACTCACAGTAGGAGTCACAAATGGTTAGAGGGGGAGACAATGGTTTGGGAACACCATGTATCAACTAGCGAGCACAAGGACCTTCAATACGCTGTGGCATGGTGTGGATAGCATGCACGATGACCAACCAAGGTATGCATATGTCACCGACCATGACCAACGCATTTCACTTAATGTGGTCAGCGTTGACAACTCACAACACGAGTCACAGATAGTCAAAGGGGGATAACAATGGTTTGGGAACACTAGCTATTAATTAGAAAGCACAAATACCTTTAATATGTAGTGACACGGCGTGGTAACCATGTACAGTGATAAACCAATGTAGGCATATGTCACTAACCATGACCAAACGAATTTCACAGTATGTGGTCAATATTGAAAACTCTTAACACGAGTCACAAATGGTCAGAGGGGGAAACAATGGGTTGGGGACACTAGTTATCAACTAGAAAGTATGAAGAATTTCAACAAGTAGTGGCACGGTTTGGTTAGCGTGCACAGTGACCAACCAAATGATGAATGCGTCACTGACTATGACCGAAAAAATCCAGTATGCGTGGTCAACATTGAAAACTCATAACACGAGCCACAAATTGTCAGAGGGAGAGACAATGGTTTGGGAACCCTATGCATGGACTAGAAGGGAAAGATAACTTCAATACGTAGTGGCACGGTGTGGCTACTATGCACACCAAACAAGCAAACTAGGCATATGTCAGTGATCATGACCAAAGAATTTCAACATGGGTGGTCAACGTTCACCAACCATAACACGAGTCACAAGCGGTCAGAGGGGGAAACAATGGTTTGGGAATATCAGTTCTCAACTAGCAAGTACAACGTCCTTCAATCAGTAGTAGCACGGTGTGGCTACCATGCACAATGACCGACCAAAGTACGCATATGTACTGCCTTTGACCAAAGAAGTCAACCGTGTCTGGTCAACGTTGACAACTCGTAATACGAGCCACAAATAGTCAGTGGGGGACACAATTGTTTGGGAACACCAGGTATCAACTAGAAAGTACAGTGACATGCAATACGCTGTGGCACGGTGTGGATACCATGCACGATGACCAACCAAGGTATGCATATGTCACTGACTATGGCCAAAGAATGTCACCATGTGTGGTGCATTTTGACAGCTCATAACACGAGTCGCAAATGGTGAGAGTGGAAGATAATGATTTCAAAATACTAGTTATCGACTAGCAAGTACAAATACTTTCAATATGTAGTGGCACATTGTGGCTACAATGCACTGTGACCAACCAAAGTATGCATATGTCACTGACCATGACCAAAGAAACTCACTTCATGTGGTCAATGTTGACACTCACAACACGAGTCAGAGCTATTCAGAGGGGGCTACAAATGGGTTGGGAACACTAGCTGTCAACCAGGAAGCACAGAGACCTTTTATACGTAATGACACGGCGTGTAACCATGTACAGTGACAAACCAAAGTAGGCATATGTCACAAACCATGACCAAACAGATTTCACAGTGTGTGGTCAACGTTGGAAACTCATAACACGAGTCACAAATGGTCAGTGGGGGAAACCATGGATTGGGGACAGTAGTTATCACCTAGCAAGTAGAAAGATTTTCAACAAGTAGTGGCACTGTGTGGCTAGCGTGCACAGTGACCAACCAGAGGATGCACATGTCACTCATTATGACCGATGAAGTCCACTATGTATGGTCAACGTTGACAACTCATAACACGAGTCACAAATGGTCAGAGGGAGAGACAATGGTTTGGGAACCCTATGTATTGACTAGAAAGGACAAAGAACTCCAATGCGTAGTGGCACGGTGTGGCTACTGTTCACACCAAAGAACCAAACTAGGCATATGTCACCAACCACGATAAAAGAATTTCAATATGGGTGGTCAACATTCACCAACCATAACACGAGTCACAAACGGTCAGAGGGGGAAACAATGGTCTGTGAATATCAGTTCTCATCTAGCAAGTACAGTGACCTTCAATCAGTGTAAGCACGGTGTGGCTACCATGCACAATGACCGACCAAAGTAGGAATATGTACTACCTTTGACCAAAGAAATCCGCCGTGTGTGGTCAACGTTGACAACTCATAATAAGAGCCACAAATAGTCGGAGGGGGACACAATTGTTTGGGAACACCAGGTATCAACTAGCAAGCACAATGACTTTCAATGCGTTGTGGCACGGTGTGGATATTATTCACGATGACCAACCAAGGTATGCATATGTCACTGACCATAACCAAAGAATGTCACCATGTGTGGTAAATTTTGACAGCTCATAACACGAGTCGCAAATGGTGGGAGTGGAAGATAATGGTTTCAAAATACTAGTTATCTACTAGCAAGTACAAATACCTTCAATATGTAGTGGCACAGTGTGGCTACATTGCACAGTGACCAACCAAAGCATGCATATGACACTGACCATGACCAAAGAAGTTCACTTCATGTGGTCAATGTTGACAACTCACAGCACGAGTCACAGATATTCAGAGGGGGCTAACAATGGTTTAGCAACACTAGCTGTCAACAAGAAAGCACAAATACCTTCGATACGTAATGACACGGCGTGGTAGCCATGTACAGTGACAAACCAAAGTAGGCATATGTCACAAGCCATGACCAGACGGATTTCACAGTGTGTGGTCAACGTTGAAAACTCATAACACGAGTCACAAATGGTCAGTGGGGGAAACAATGGGTTGGGAACACTAGTTATCAATCAGCAAGTATAAATATTTTCAACAAGTAGTGGAACGTTGTGGCTAGCGTGCACAGTGACCAACCTAAGGATGCACACGTCACTGACTATGACCGAAGAAGTCCACTATGTATGGTCGACATTGACAACTTATAACATGAGTGACAAATGGTCAGAGGGAGAGACAATGGTCTGGGAACGCTATGTATCAACTAGAAAGCACAAAGAACTTCAATGCATAGTGGCACGGAGTGGCTACTATGCACACCAAAGAACCAAACTAGGCACATGTCACCGACCATGGTGAAAGAAATTCAATATGGGTGGTCAACAATCACCAACCATAACACGAGTCACAAACGGTCAGAGGTGAAAACAATGGTCTATGAATATCAGTTCTCAACTAGCAAGTACAGCGATCTTCAATCAGTATAAGAACGGTGTGGCTACCATGCACAATGACCGACCAAAGTAGGAATATGTACTACCTTTGACCCAAGAAATCCGATGTGTGTGGTCAGCATTGACAACTCATAACAGGAGTCACAAATTGTCAGAGGGGGAGACAATGGGTAGGGAACACCAGGTATCAACTAGCAAGCACAAGGACCTTCAATAAGTTGTGGCACAGTGTGGATACCATGCACGATGACCAACCAAAGTAGGCATATGTCACTGACCATGACCAAAGAATGTCACCATGTGTGGTAAACTTTGACAACTCACTACACGAGTCACAAATGGTCAGAGTGGAAGATAATGGTTCCTAAATACTAGTTATTGGCTATAAAGTACAAATACATTCAATATGCAGTGGCACAGTGTGGCTACAATGCACAGTGACCAACCAAAGTATGCATATGTCACTTACCATGACCAAAAAATTTAACTTCATGTTGTCAATGTTGACAACTCATAACACGAGTCACAGATATTCAAAGGGGGTAACAATGGTTTGGGAACACTATCTATCAACTACAAAGCACAGAGACCTTCGATACGTAGTGACACGGCATGGAAACCACGTACAGTGACAAACCAAAGTAGGCATATGTCATTGACCATGACCAAAAGAATCTCACTGTGTGTGGTCAACGTTGAAAACGCATAACACGAGTCACAAATGGTCAAAGGGGGAAACCATGGGTTGGGAACACTAGATATCAGCTAGCAGGTACAAAGACCTTCAACAAGCAGTGGCACGGTGTGGCTAGCATGCACAGTGACCAACCAAAGGATGCATACATCACTGACTATGACCGAAGAAGTCCACTATGTGTGGTCAACATTGACAAATCATAACACGAGTCACAAATGGCCAGAGGGAGAGACAATGGTTTAGGAACCCTATGTACCGACTAGAAAGGACAAAGAACTTCAAAACGTAGTGGCACGGTGTGGCTACTATGCACACCAAACAACCAAACTATAAATTTGTCACTGACCATGACCAGAAAATTTCAATATGGGTGGTCAACGTTGACCAACCATAACACGTGTCACAAACGGTTAGAGGGGGAGACAATGGTATGGGAATATCAGTTCTCAACTATCAAGTACAGTGACCTTCAATCGGTATAAGCACAGTGTGGCTACCATGCACAATGACCGACCAAAGTAAGCATATGTACTGCCTTTGACCAAATAAATCCGCTGTGTGTGGTCAGTGTTGACAACTCATAATAGGAGTCACAAATGGGCAGAGGGGGAGACAATGGTTTGGGAACACCAGGTATCAACTAGCAAGCACAAGGACCTTCAATAAGTTGTGGCATGGTGTGGATACCATGCACGATGACAGTCAAAGTAGGCATATGTCACTGACCATGACCAAATAATGTCACTATGTGTGGCAAACTTTGACAACTCGTAACACGAGTCACAAATGGTCAGGGTGGAAGATAATGGTTTGTGAATACTAGTTATCTACTAGCAAGTACAAATACCTTCAATATGTAGTGGCACAGCGTGGCTACCATGCACAGTTGTCAGAATATATCTTCACTGTCACAAGTCAAACATCTCCACAGGGCATACGAGAATATTCCAGAAGTGCCCTCTGTGGAAATAACATGGGAGCCCTTCGGGGCATATCAGAAAATACGCTCGGACCAGCTCAAGTCCGAAGCAGCGCATGCGAACCTGGGCAACGGGCAGAACCACAACGGCCGGAAAACCTTCTCGCACGACAACCGGCGGCTGACACCTTCGCGGCTCGGTCTCCACAACACGAAAATCCTCCCCACCAACCACAGCAAGCAAGACCCTCCGAACGTGGCCAACGAGTCGACACGACGAAACCCTCCCGACTCACTTACGGAGCACCTCGCATCGCCCAAGACCAAGGAGGAGCCCCGCGATTACATCGTGGCTCCGCACTCAGCAGCTGCAACTGCAACGGCACAGCGCCGACGGCATCACTCCTCCTGTCGTCCTCCGTAGAGGACTAACCGTAGCTAGACTAGTCTGGGATAAGCTAGGCGACTATATTATGCTTCCAATGTACCACTTTGCTTGCACTACTCAATCAGAGTCATTCCTCTTGACTCTTGCGCTACCCGCGCTTTCCGTTCTCCTTTCACTCCATGGTTGTACCTCTCCGCCCTTCCCTGCCTTCCCATGCTCTTGCAATCATCCTTCAAGTCTTCCGCTCAGCCACGTCTCTTCAAACGCCCGTGCCAATTGGCACTGCGTCCACGCTTTCATAACGCTTTGCCTCCTTTGCTTCTGCCCGCACCTCAGCGCTGTGGCCTTTCGGCCCGCGCCTCGGTGCTGTGGCTCCCTCTAACTTGAGCAATATCTCGCGCCCGTGCCTTTGGCAGTGCACCCACTAATCATCTTCCATCAGCGTATCTGTTCGTGCCTCGTCTCTCGTGTTTTCATACTCTCAA
Organism: Penium margaritaceum; assembly: GCA_023375785.1. Taxonomy (NCBI): domain Eukaryota; kingdom Viridiplantae; phylum Streptophyta; class Zygnematophyceae; order Desmidiales; family Peniaceae; genus Penium; species Penium margaritaceum. The sequence goes on along the minus strand of SZWC01000319.1, from coordinate 207,925 downwards.
TCTTCTGATCTTTGTGACGTCAGTAAGCCGTCACCTTCTGCAGCTTTGTCGATGCTTCCGCCTCATCCTCGTGTGAAGATCCACCTCATCCTATTCATCATCGCAGTTTCCTGACATGGTATCAGAGCACAGCGAAAGATCTCGGCCTCCTCATCGCCTCCATCGAATTCGCTGACACCTGAAACGCTTGATCAAGTCGGGCTGCCACCGGCAGCAACATCTACAGCAGCAGCACTGGTGCCGTCACTCACACACCGTCAAAACGGATGCGTATGGGTGCATTCCCGCCCTGACTGTGTGCAGACGTGATGGTCATCACCCTGTCCCACCAGCAGCAGCCAGCAGAGTATCCATCTGTTACCGTTTCCTGAGCAGCAGCAAAATCTCATTCAGCAGCAGGAGCAGAAGCAATTTCAGCAGCAGAAACCTTCCATCCTCCTCCTTTTACAAACATTGCAGCTGTTCAAGCAAACTCATGCAGCCATCACTTTTCGTCACTTCAACCAACCACTTCAAACCTTGCCTCCAACTCCTTGTGTCAACAAGTCCCTCCTCCGTTCTACAGTCACCAAAACTGCCACTCCGAAGCGCGCATCTGTCAATCAGCCAGCAAGCATCTCAAACAACTGTAGTAGCACGTTCTCTGCCAGCAACTCCCTCCTGCACCCTCGGGTGTGAAATGCCACACAGACGCTGTGTATGGGCACATATCTGTGATAGCGCTACGCACACGAAAGGGACAGCAGCAGCATCATCATTCTCGCATCGCAACATCAACTGTGTTCATCCTTCACAGTAGCAGCAACATTCTCCCGTGTCACCGCAGCAGTAATGCTCTACTCGTACAAACAAAGCCTCCTCTTGCGTCAACCAGCGTGCTGCAGAAGCAGCAGCAGCATCGCTCTGGCCTCGTCAACTAACAGCAGTAATTCTTCTACAACATAAGCAAGCAGCAGCAGCAGTAGTTACCCAGCAGCAAAAATCTTGCAACATGCCTACTTCCACATCAACATCAACCCTTATTCTGCTCAAGTCATCAGACCTCCCTCAACCGTCCATTCACAACTGTTATTCGCCGCTCAAGCAACACCATGCTACCGTTCGCTCTTGGTTGCCTAACAGCAGTTATCTGTCCCCGACTCATAAAGCAGGACCAACACAACAAGGAAGCAGCCTCCCCTTACAGTCACCTCTAGCTCACCCTCCACTAGTTCAAAGGGAACTCCATCTCCCTTTCGGCAGAAGGCAGTAGACGAAGTGGCAAAATGAAATTTCACTCCACTGCAACCACGAAGTTCTCTCCCAAATGGCACATTCCTCCATCCTCACTTCCGCCTCTTCTTCCAGCACCAAAAACCCACCAATGCCTCCTGCACCCATCAACATCCGAGATGCCGACCATTGACCTGCTCACCCTCAACATACATACTGAAGAACCTCATCAAAAGGATCAGGCCATCCCTCAACATTGCCAAGCAGCCGTTCACTCATGGCCAAGGTTCATAGCCACGTTTCAAGATGCACCAGCAACATCAATCAACCCATCAGCTACAGCAGCACGCTGCAGCATCAGCACTCCATTCTCTTGTTTAGAGACAGCAGCCAGGTCCAACTGCCCCATCATCAACACCCTCACCTCTACGATCGCAACCGAAGGATGGTGCAACTTTCTCCAAAGTTTGTCCGAGCCTGCAACTGATGAGGACCTCCACCTGAGCACACTTACCCCATTGGATTTCCCTAACCTGTCCTCACCTCCTTCCTTTCCAGCCCTTACTCTCAGCACCCCACCGCCTGAAGAATGGGACAACTTCTTCCACAGCTCCGACACAACACCTATATCAACTACATACACGAAGGCGAACACACTCTCCACCCGGTACTCCACCTCATTTCCTGATCGTTCTCTTCTTGATCCCATCACCTGCCTCAAAGCCGGACCGCCTCCTCTCTCAACAGCCAGTTCTGGATACTCCATTCTTCCATCCCAACTTCAAGATCCTGTCACATTGCAACAATCAAGTGAATGGACTTGTGACATTGAGGGGGCCTGTCACAAAATACCTTTACTGTCACAAGTCAAACATCTCCACAGGGCATACGAGAATATTCCAGAAATGCCCCTTATGGAAATAACATGGGAGCCCTTTGGGACATATCAGAAAATACGCTCGGACCAGCTCATGTCTGAAGCAGCGCACGCGAACCTGGGCAACGGGCAGAACCACAACGGCCGGCAAACCTTCTCGCACGACAACCGGCGGCTGACACCTTCACGGCTCGGTCTCCACAACACGACAATCCTCCCCACCAACCACAGCGAGCAAGACCCTCCGAACGTGGCCAACGAGTCCGCACGACGTAACTCTCCCGACTCACTTACGGAGCACCTCGCATCGCCCAAGACCAAGGAGGAGCCCCACGATTACATCGTGGCTCCGCACTCAGCAGCGGCAACTACAACGGCACAGCGCCGACGGCATCACTCCTCGTGTCGTCCTCCGTAGAGGACTAACCGTAGCTAGACGAGTCTGGGATAAGCTAGGCGACTATATTATACTTCCAATGTACCACTTTGCTTGCACTACTCAATCAGATTCATTCCTCTTCACTCTTGCGCTACCCGCGCCTTCCGTTATCCTTTCACTCTATGGTTGTGCCTCTCGGCCCTTCCCTGCCTCCCCATGCTCTTGCACTCATCCTTCAAGTCTTCCGCTCAGCCACGTCTCTTCAAACGCCCATGCCAATTGGCACTGCGTCCACACTTTCATAACGCTTCGCCTCCTTTGCTTCTGCCCGCACCTCAGCGCTGTGGCCTTTCAGCCCACGCCTCGGTGCTCCGTCTCACTTGAGCAGTATCTCGCGCCCGTGCCTTTGGCACTGTGTGCACTAACCATCTTCTAGCAGCGTATCTATCCGTGCCTCGTCTCTCGTGTCTTCATACTCTCAATCTTCTTGTCTTTGTGACGTAAGCAAGCCGTCAGTTTCTGCAGCTTCGTCGATGCTTCCACCTCATCCTCATGTGAAGATCCACCTCATCCTATTCATCATCGCAGTTTCCTGACAATAGTGACCAACCAAAGTATGCATATGTCACTGGCAATGACCAACAAATTTCACTTCATGTGGTCAGCTTTGACAACTCACAACACGAGTCACAGATAGTCAAAGGGGGGTAACAATGGGTTGGGAACACTAGCTATTAACTAGAAAGCACAAATACCTTTAATATGTAGTAACACGGCGTGGCTACCATGTACAGTGACCAACCAAAGAAGGCATATGTCACTAGCCATGACCAAACGAATTTCACAGTGTGTGGTCAAAAACTCTTAACACAAGTCACAAATGGTCAGAGGGGGAAACAATGGGTTGGGAACACTACTTATCAACTAGCAAGTATGAAGAACTTCAACAAGTAGTGGCACGGTTTGGCTAGCATGCACAGTGACCAACCAAATGATGAATACGTCATTGACTATGACCGAAGAAATCCAGTATGCGTGGTCAGTATTGACAACTCATAACACGAGTCAAAAATGGTCTGAGGGAGAGACAATGGTTTGGGAACCCTATGCATGGACTAGAAAGTACGAATAACTTCAATACATAGTGGCACGGTGTGGCTACTATGCACACCAAACAAACAAACTAGGCATATGTCACTGACCATGACCAGAGAATTTCAATATGGGTGGTCAACGTTCACCAACCATAACATGAGACACAAACGGTCAGAGGGGGAAACAATGGTCCGGGAATATCAGTTCTCAACTAGCAAGTACAACGCCCTTCAATCAGTAGTCGCACAGTGTGGCTACCATGCACAATGACCGACCAAAGTAGGCATATGTACTGCCTTTGACCAAAGAAATCTGCCGTGTGTGGTCAACATTGACAACTCATAATACGAGTCACTAATAGTCAGAGGGGGACACAATTGTTTGGGAACACCATGAATCAACTAGCAAGCACAATGACCTTCAATACGTTGTGGCACGGTGTGGATACCATGCACGATGACCAACCAAGGTATGCATATGTCACTGACCATGACCAAAGAATGTCACCATGTGTGGTAAATTTTGACAGCTCATAACGCGAGTCACAAATGGTGAGAGAGGAAGATAATGGTTTCACAATACTAGTTATCAACTAGCAAGTACAACGATTATCAGTCACTAGTAGCACGGTATGGCTATAATGCACAGTGACCGACCAAAGTAGGCATATGTACTGCCTTTGACCAAAGAAATCTGCTGCGTGTGGTCAACGTTGACAACTCATAATAGGAGTCACAAATGGTCAGAGGGGGAAACAATGGGTTGGGAACACTAGTTATCAACTAGCAAGTACAAATACCTTCAATATGTAGTGGCACAGTGTGGCTACAATGCACAGTGACCAACCAAAGTATGCATATGTCACTGACCATGACCAACAAAATTCACTTCATGTGGTCAATGTTGACAACTCACAACACGAGTCAGAGATATTCATAGGGGGCTAACAATGGTTTGGGAACACTAGCTGTCAACAAGAAAGCACAAGGACCTTCGATACGTAATGACATGGCGTGGTAACCATGTACAGTGACAAACCAAAGTAGGCATATGTCACAAACCATGACCAAAAGAACTTCACAGTGTGTGGTCAACGTTGAAAACCCATAACACGAGTCACGAATGGTCAGAGGGGGAAACAATTTGTTGGGAACAATAGTTATCAAGTAGCAAGTACAACGACCTTCAACAAGCAGTGGCACGGTGTGGCTAGCGTGCACAGTGATCAACCAAAGGATGCATATGTCCCTGACTATGACCGAAGAAGTCCATGATGTGTGGTCAACACTGACAACTCATATCACGATTCAAAAATGGTCAAAGGGAGAGACAATGGTTTGGGAACCCTATGTATCGACTAGAACGGACAAAGAACTTCAATACGCAGTGGCACGGTGTGGCTACTATGCATGCCAAACAACCAAACTCGGCATATGCCACTGACCATGACCAGAGAATTTCAATATGGGTGGTCAACAATGGCAACCATAACATGAGTCACAAACGGCCAGGGGAGGAAACAATGCTATGGGAATATCAGTTCTCAACTAGTATGTACAACGACCTTTAGTCATTAGTAGCACTGTGTGGCTTCCATGCACAATGACCGACCAAAGTAGGCATATGTACTGTCTTTGACCAAAGAAATCTGCTGCGTGTGGTCAACGTTGACAACTCATAATACGGGTCACAAATGTTCAGAGGGGGAAACAATGGGTTGGGAACACCAAGTATCAAATAGCAAGCACAAGGAGCTTCAATATGTTGTGGCACGGTGTGGATACCATGCACGACGACCAACCAAAGCAGGCATATGTCACTGACCATGACCAAATAATGTCACTGAGTGTAGTAAACCTTGCCAGCTCATAACACGAGTCGCAAACGGTCAGGGTGGATGATAATGGTTTGTGAAAACTAGTTATCGACTAGCAAGTACAATTACCTTCAATATGTAGTGGCACAGTGTGGCTACAATGCACATTGACCAACCAAAGTATGCATATGTCACTGACCATGAACAAAGAATTTCACTTCATGTGGTCAACATTTACAACTCACAACACGAGTCACAGATATTCAGAGGGGGCTAACAATGGTTTGGGAATAATAGCTGTCAACAAGAAAGCACAAATACCGTCGATACGTAATGACACGTCGTGGTAACCATGTATAGTGACAAACCAAAGTAGGCATATGTCACAAACCAGGACCAAACGGATGTCATGTTGTGTGGTCAACGTAGAAAACTCATAACACGAGTCACAAATGGTGAGTGGGGGAAACCATGGGTTGGGAACACTAGTTATCAACTAGCAAGTAGAAAGGTTTTCAACAAGTAGTGGCACGGTGTGGCTAGCGTGCACACTGACCAACCAGAGAATGCACACGTCACTCACTATGATCGAAGAAGTCTACTATGTATGGTCAACATCGAAAAATCATAGAACAAGTCACAAATCGTCAGAGGGAGAGACAATGGTTTGGGAACCCTATGTATCGACTAGAAATAACAAAGAGCTTCAATGCGTAGTGGCACGGTGTGGCTGCTATGCACACCAAGCAACCAAATTAGGCATACGTCACCAACCATGATGAAAGAATTTCAATATGGGTGGTCAACATTCACCAACCATAACACGAGTCACAAACGGTCAGAGAGGGAAACAATGGTATGTGAATATCAGATCTCAACTAGCAAGTACAGCGACCTTCAATCAGTATAAGCACGGTGTGGCTACCATGTACAATGACCGACCAAAGTGGGCATATGTACTACCTTTGACCAAAGAAATCCGCTGTGTGTGGTCAGCGTTGACAACTCATAATAGGAGTCACAAATGGTGAGGGGGGAGAGAATGGTTTGGGAACACCAGGTATCAACTAGCAAGTACAATGACCTTCAATAAGTTGTGGCAGGGTGTGGATACCATGCATGATGACCAACCAAAGTAGGCATATGTCACTGACCGTGACCAAATAATGTCACCAAGTGTGGGAATCTCTGACAGCTCATAACATGAGTCTCAAATGGTCAGGGTGGAAGATAATGGTTTTTGAATACTAGTTATCGACTAGCAAGTACAAATACATTCAATATATAGTGGCACATCGTGGCTACCATGCAGAGTGACCAACCAAACTATGCATATGTCACTGACCATGACCAACGAATTTCACTTCATGTGTTCAGCGTTGACAACTCACAACACGAGTCACTGATAGTAAGAGGGGGGTAACAATTGTTTGGGAACACTAGCTATCAACTAGAAAGCACAAAGAACTTCAATACACAGTGACATGGCGTGGTAACCACGTACGGTTACAAACCAAACTAGGCATATGTCACTAACCATGACCAAATAATTTCACGGTGTGTGGTCAACACTGAAAACTCATCACACGAGTCACCAGTGGTCAGAGGGGGAAACAATGGCCTGGGAACACTAGTTATCAACTAGCAAGTATGAAGAACTTCAACAAGTAGTGGCACAGTGTAGTTGTTGTGCACAGTGACCAACCAAATGATGAATACGTCACTGATTATGACGGAAGAAGTCCACTATGTGTGGTCAACATTGACAACACATAACACGAGTCACGAATGGTCAGAGGGACAGAACATGGGTTGGGATCCCTATGCATGGACTAGAAAGGATGAATAACTTCAATACGTAGTGGCACGGTGTGGGTACTATGTACACCAAACAACCAAACTAGGCATATGTCACTGACCATGACCAAAGAATTTCAATATGGGTGGTCAACGTTCACCAACCATAACACGAGTCACAAACGGTCAGAGGGGGAAACAATGGTCCGGGAATATCAATTCTCAACTAGCAAGTACAACAACATTCAATCAGTAGAAGCACGGTGTGGCTACCATGCACAATGCCCGACCAGAGTAGGCATATGTACGGCCTTTGACCAAAGAAATCCGATGTATATGGTCAACGTTGACAACTCATAATACGAGTCACAAATAGTCAGAGGG
>SZWC01000319.1:188632-200326 GCA_023375785.1 Penium margaritaceum | reverse complement strand
GAAGAAGTCCACTATGTGTGGTCAACATTGACAACTCATAACACGAGTCACAAATGGTCAGAGGGAGAGACAATGGTTTGGGAACCCTATGCATGGACTAGAAAGGACAAATAACTTCAATACGTAGTGGCACGGTGTGGCTACTATGCACACCAAACAACCAAACTAGGCATATGTCACTGACCATGACCAAAGAATTTCAATATGGGTGGTCAACGTTCACCAACCATAACACGAGTCACAAACGGTCAGAGGGGGAAACAATGGTCCGGGAATATCAATTCTCAACTAGCAAGTACAACAACATTCAATCAGTAGAAGCACGGTGTGGCTACCATGCACAATGCCCGACCAGAGTAGGCATATGTACGGCCTTTGACCAAAGAAATCCGATGTATATGGTCAACGTTGACAACTCATAATACGAGTTACAGATCATCAGAGGGGGAAACAATTGTTTGGGAACACCAGGTATCAACTAGCAAGCACAATGACCTTCACTACGATGTGGCATGGTGTGGACACCATGCACGATGACAAACCATATGTCACTGACCATGACCAAAGAATGTCACCACGTGTGGTAAACTTTGACAACTCACTACAGGAGTCACAAATGGTCAGAGTGGAAGATAATGGTTCATAAATGCTAGTTATCGGCTAGCAAGTACAAATACATTGAATATGTAGTGGCACAGCGTGGTACAATGCACTATGACCAACCAAAGTATGCATATGTCACTGACCATGACCAAAGAATATAACTTCATATGGTCAATGTTGACAACTCACAACACGAGTCACAGATATTCAAAGGGGGTAACAATGGTTTGGGACTACTAGCTATCAACTATAAAGCACAGAGACCTCCGATACGTAGTGACACGGTATGGTAACCACGTACAGTGACAAACCAAAGTAGGCATATGTCACTAACCATGACCAAAAGAATTTCACAGTGTGTGGTCAACGTTGAAAACGCATTACACAAGTCACAAATGGTCAGAGGTGGAAACAATGGGTTGGGAACACTAGTTATCAGCTAGCAGGTACACAGACCTTCAACAAGCAGTGGCACGGTGTGGATAGCGTGCACAGTGACCAACCAAAGTATGCATAGGTCACTGACTATGACAAAAGAAGTCCACTACGTGTGGTCAACATTGACAACTCATAACACGAGTCACAAATGGTCAGAGGGAGAGACAATGGTTTGGGAACCCTACGTATCTACTACAAAGGTCAAAGAACTTCAATATGTAGTGGCACGGTGTGGCTACTATGCACACCAAACAACCAAACTAGGCATGTGTCACTGATCATCACCAGAAAAGTTCAACATGGGTGGTCTACATTGACCAACGATAACACGTGTCACAGACGGTCAGAGGGGGAAACAGTGGTCTGGGAATATCAGTTCTCAAGTAGCAAGTACAGTGACCTTCAATCAGTATAAGCACGGTGTGGCTACCATGCACAATGACCGACCAAAGTAGCCATATGTACTGCCTTTGACCAAAGAAATCCGCTGTGTGTGGTCAGCGTTGACAACTCATAATAGGAGTCATAAATGGTCAGAGGGGGAGACAATGGTTTGGGAACACCAGGTATCAACTAGCAAGCTCAAAGGTCTTCAATAAGTTGTGGCACGGTGTGGATACCATGCACGATGACCAGCCAAAGTAGGCATATGTCACTGATCATGACCAAATAATGCCACTAAGTTTGGTAAACGTTGACAACGCATAACACGAGTCACAAATGGTTCGGGTGGAAGAAAATGGCTTGTGAATACTAGTTATCCACTAGCAAGTACAAATACCTTCAATATGTAGTGGCACAGCGTGGCTACCATGCAGAGTGACCAACGAAAGAATGCATATGTCACTGGCCAGAACCAACAAATTTCACTCCACGTGGTCAGCGTTGACAACTCACAACACGAGTCACAGATAGTCAAAGGGGGGTAACAATGGTTTGGGAACACTGGCTATTTACTAGGAAGCACAAATACCTTTAATATGTAGTGACACGGCGTGGTAACCATGTACAGTGACAAACCAAACAAGGCATATGTCACTAACCATGACCAATTCAATTTCAGAGTGTGTGGTCAACATTGAAAACTCTTAACACGAGTCACAAATGGTCAGAGGGGGAAACAATGGGTTGGGAACACTAGTTATCAACTAGCAAGTATGAAGAACTTCAACAAGTAGTGGCACGGTATGGCTAGCGTGCACAGTGACCAACCAAATGATGAATACGTCACTGACTATGACCGAAGAAATCCAGTATGCGTGGTCAACATTGACAACTCATAACACGAGTCACAAATGGTCAGAGGGAGAGACAATGGTTTGGGAACCCTATGCATGGACTAGAAAGGACAAATAGCTTCAATACGTAGTGGCACGGTGTGTCTACTATGCACACAAAAAATACAAACTAGGCATATGTCACTGACCATGACCAGAAAATGTCAATATGGGTGGTCAACGTTCACCAACCATAACACGAGTCACAAACGGTCAGAGGGGGAAAAATGGTCCGCGAATATCAGTTCTCAACTAGCAAGTACAACGCTCTTCAATCAGTAGTAGCACGCTGTGGCTACCATGCACAATGACCGACCAAAATAGGCATATGTACTGCCTTTTACCAAAGAAATCCGCCGTGTGTGGTCAACGTTGACAACTCATAATAGGAGTCACAAATAGTCAGAGGGGGACACAATTGTTTGGGAACACCAGGTATCAACTAGCAAGCACAATGACCTTCAATACGTTGTGGCACAGTGTGGACACCATGTACGATGACCAACCAAGGTATGCATATGTCACTGACCATGACCAACGAACGTCACCATGTGTGGTATATTTTGACAGCTCATAACATGAGTCACAAATGGTGAGAGTGGAAGATACTGGTTTCAAAATACTAGTTCTCGACTAGCAAGTACAAATACCTTCAATATGTAGTGGCAGAGTGTGGCTACAATGCACAGTGACCAACCAAATTATGCATATGTCACTGACCATGAAGAAAGAAATTCACTTCATGTGGTCAATGTTGACAACTCACAACACGAGTCACATATATTCAGAGGGGGCTAACAATGGGTTGGAAACACTAGATTTCAACAAGAAAGCACAAAGACATTTGATACGTCATGACACGGCGTGGTAACCATGTACAGTGACTGACCAAATTAGGCATATGTCACAAACCATGACCATACGCATTTCATAGTGTGTGGTCAACGTTGAAAATTCATAACACGAGTCACAAATGGTCAGTGGGGGAAACCATGGGTTGGGAACACTAGATATCAACTAGCAAGTAGAATCATTTTCAACAAGTAGTGGCACGGTGTGGCTAGCGTGCACAAAACCAACCAGAGGATGCACACGTCACTCATTATGACCGAAGAAGTCCACTGTGTATGGTCAACCTGGACAACTCATAACACGAGTCACAAATGGTCAGAGGGAGAGACAATGGTTTGGGAACCCTATGTATCGAATAGAAAGGACAAATAACTTCAATGCGTAGTGGCACTGAGTGGCTACTATGCACACCAAAGAACCAAACTAGGCATATGTCACCAACCATGATGAAAGAATTTCAATATGGGTGGTCAACATTCACCAACCATAACACGAGTCACAAATGGTCAGAAGGGGAAACAATGGTATGTGAATATCAGTTCTCAACTAGCAAGTAGAGTGACCTTCAATCAGTATAAGCACAGTGTGGCTACCATGCACAACGACCGACCAAAGTAGGAATATGTACTACCTTTCACCAAAGAATTCCACTGTGTGTGTTCAGCGTTGACAACTCATAATAGGAGTCACAAATGGTCAGAGGGGGAGAGAATGGTTCGGGAACACCAGGTATCAACTAGCAAGCACAAAGACCTTCAATACGTTGTGGCACGGTGTGGATACCATGCACGATGACCAGCCAAAGTAGGCATGTGTCCATGACCAGGACCAAATAATGTCACTAAGTGTTGTAAACTCTGATAACTCATGACACGAGTCACAAATGGTCAGGGTGGAAGATAATGGTTTGTGAATACTAGTTATCGACTAGCAAGTAAAAATACCTTCAATATGTAGTAGCACATCGTGGCTACCACGCACAGTGACCAACCAAAGTATGCATATGTCACTGACCATGACCAACGAATTTCACTTCATGTGGTCAGCGTTGACAACTCACAACACGAGTCACTGATAGTCAGAGGGGGGTAACAATGGTTTGGGAATACTCGGTATCGACTAGCAAGTAAAAATACCTTCAATATGTAGTAGCACAGTGTGGCTACCATGCACAGTGACCAACCAAAGTATGCATATGTCACTGACCATGACCAACGAATTTCACTTCATGTGGTCAGCGTTGACAACTCACAACACGAGTCACTGATAGTCAGAGGGGGGTAACAATGGTTTGGGAACACTAGCTATCAACGAGAAATCACAAAGACCTCCAATACGTAGTGACACGGCGTGGTAACCATGTACAGTGACAAACCAAAGTAGGCGTATGTCACACACCATGACCAAACAAATTTCACAGTGTGTGGTCAATATTGAAAACTCTTAACATGAGTCACAAATGGTCAGAGGGGGAAACAATGGGTTGGGAACACTAGTTATCAACTAGCAAGTATGAAGAACTTCAACAAGTAGTGGCAGAGTTTGGCTAGCGTGCACAGTGACCAACCAAATGATGAATACGTCACTGACTATGACTGAAGAAGTCCACTATGTGTGGTCAACATTGACAACTCATAACACGAGTCACGAATGGTCAGAGGGAGAGACAATGGGTTGGGAACCCTATGCATGGACTAGAAAGGACGAATAACTTCAATACATAGTGGCACGGTGTGGCTACTATGCAAACCAAACAAACAACCTAAGCATATGTCACTGACCATGACCAAAGAATTTAAATATGGGTGGTCAACGTTCACCAACCATAACACGAGTCACAAACGGTCAGAGGGGAAAACAATGGTCCGGGAATATCAGTTTTCAACTAGCAAGTACAACGCCCTTCAATCAGTAGTAGCACGGTGTGGCCAGCATGCACAATGACCGACCAAAGTATGCATATGTACTACCTTTGACCAAAGAAATCCGCCGTGTGTGGTCAACGTTGACAACTCATAATACGAGCCACAAATAGTCGGAGGGGGACACAATTTTTTGGGAACACCAGGTATCAACTAGCAGGCACAATGACCTTCAATACGTTGTGGCATGGTGTGGATACCATTCACGATGACCAACCAAGGTATGCATATGTCACTGACCATGACCAAAGAATGTCACCATGTGTGGTAAATTTTGACAGCTCGGAACACGAGTCGCAAATGGTGAGAGTGGAAGATAATGGTTTCAAAACACTAGTTATCGACTAGCAAGTACAAATACCATCAATATGCAGTGGCACAATGTGGCTACAATGCACAGTGACCAACCAAAGCATGCATATGTCACTGACCATGACCAAAGAAGTTCACTTCATGTGGTCAATGTTGACAACTCACAACACGAGTCACAGATGTTTAGAGGGGGCCTAACAATGGTTTGGGAAAACTAGCTGTCAACAAGAAAGCACAAAGACCATCGATACGTAACGACACGGCGTGGTAGCCATGTACAGTGACAAACCAAAGTAGGCATATGTCACAAACCATGACCAGACGGATTTCACGGTGTGTGGTCAACGTTGAGAACTCATAACACGAGTCACAAATGGTCAGTGGGGGAAACCATGGGTGGGGAACACTAGTTATCAACTAGCAAGTAGGAATATTTTCAACAAGTAGTGGCACGGTGTGGCTAGCATGCACAGTGACCAACCTACAGATGCACACGTCACTGACTATGACCGAAGAAGTCCACTATGTATGGTCAACATTTACAACTCATAACATGAGTGACAAATGGTCAGAGGGATAGACAATGGTTTAAGAACCCTATGTATTGACTAGAAAGGACAAATAACTTCAATGCATAGTGGCACGGTGTGGCTACTATGCACACCAAAGAACCAAACTAGGCATATGTCACCGACCATGGTGAAAGAAATTCAATATGAGTGGTCAACAATCACCAACCATAACACGAGTCACAAACGGTCAGAGGTGGAAACAATGGTCTGTGAATATCAGTTATCAACTAGCAATTACAGCGACCTTCAATGAGTATAAGCACGGTGTGGCTACCATGCACAATGACCGACGAAAGTAGGAATATGTACTACCTTTGACCAAAGAAATCCGCTGTGTGTGGTCAGCGTTGACAACTCATAATAGGAGTCACAAATGGTCAGAGGGGGAGACAATGGGTTGGGAATAACAGGTATCAACTAGCAAGCACAAGGACCTTCAATAAGCTGTGGCAGGGTGTGGATACCATGCACGATGACCAACCAAAGTATGCATATGTTACTGACCATGACCAAATAATGTCACTAAGTGTGGTAAACTCTGACAACTCATAACACGAGTCACAAATGGTCAGGGTGGAAGATAATGGTTTGTGAATACTAGTTATCGACTAGCAAGTACAAATACCTTCAATATGTGGTGGCACAGCGTGGCTACCATGCACGGTGACCAACCAAAGTATGCATATGTCACTGACCATGACCAACGAATTTCACTTCATGTGGTCAGCGTTGACAACTCACAACACGAGTCACTGATAGTCAGAGGGGGGTAACAATGGTTTGGGAACACTAGCTATCAACTAGAAAGCACAAAGACCTTCAATACATAGTGACATGGCGTGGTAACCACGTACGGTTACAAACCAAACTAGGCATATGTCACTAACCATGACCAAATAATTTCACGGTGTGTGGTCAACGCTGAAAACTCATCACACGAGTCATAAGTGGTCAGAGGGGGAAACAATGGCCTGGGAACACTAGTTATCAACTAGCAAGTATGAAGAACTTCAACAAGTAGTGGCACGGTGTAGCTAGCGTGCACAGTGACCAACCAAATGATGAATACGTCACCGACTATGACGGAATAAGTCCACTATGTGTGGTCAACATTGACAACACATAACACGAGTCACGAATGGTCAGAGGGAGAGAAAATGGGTTGGGATCCCTATGCATGGACTAGAAAGGACGAATAACTTCAATACGTAGTGGCACGGTGTGGCTACTATGTACACCAAACAACCAAACTAGGCATGTGTCACTGACCATGACCAAAGAATATCAATATGGGTGGTCAACGTTCAACAACCATAACACGAGTCACAAACGGTCAGAGGGGGAGACAATGGTCTGGGAATATCAGTTCTCAACTAGCAAGTACAACAACCTTCAATCAGTAGTAGCACGGTGTGGCTATCATGCACAATGCCCGACCAGAGTAGGCATATGTACAGCCTTTGTCCAAAGAAATCCGATGTATATGGTCAACATTGACAATTCATAATACGAGTTACAAATCGTCAAAGGGGGAAGCAATTGTTTGGGAACACCAGGTATCAACTAGCAAGCAAAATGACCTTCAGTACGATGTGGCACGGTGTGGACACCATGCACGATGACCAACCATATGTCACTGACCATGACCAAAGAATGTCACCACGTAAGGTAAACTCTGACAACTCACTACAGGAGTCACAAATAGTCAGAGTGGAAGATAATGGTTCATAAATGCTAGTTATCGGCTAGCAAGTACAAATACATTGAATATGCAGTGGCACAGTGTGGTACAATACACTGTGACCAACCAAAGTATGCATATGGTCAAAGAATTTCACTGACCATGACCAAAGAATTTCACTTCATGTGGTCAATGTTGACAACTCACAATACGAGTCACATATATTCAAAGGGGGTAACAATTGTTTGGGACTACTAGCTATCAACTAGAAAGCACAGAGACCTTCGATACGTAGTGACACGGTGTGGTAACCACGTACAGTGACAAACCAAAGTAGGAATATGTCACTAACCATGACAAAAAGAATTTCACAGTGTGTGGTCAACGTTGGAAACGCATTACACGAGTCACAAATGGTCAGAGGGGGAAACAATGGGTTGGGAACACTAGTTATCAGCTAGCAGGTACAAAGACCTTCAACAAGCAGTGGCACGGTGTGGATAGCATGCACAGTGACCAACCAAAGGATGCATACGTCACTGACTATGACGAAAGAAGTCCACTAAGTGTGGTCAACATTGACAACTCATAACACGAGTCAGAAATGGTCTGAGGGAGAGACAATGGTTTGGGAACCCTACGTATCGACTAGAATGGTCAAATAACTTCAATATGTAGTGGCAAGGTGTGGCTACTATGCACACCAAACAACCAAAATAGGCATGTGTCACTGACCATGAGCAGAAAAGTTCAATATGGGTGGTCAATGTTGACCAACCATAACACGTGTCACAAACGGTCAGAGGAAGAAACAATGGTCTGGGAATATCAGTTCTCAACTAGCAAGTACAGTGACCTTCAATCAGTATAAGCACGGTGTGGCTACCATGCACAATGACCGACCAGAGTAGGCATATGTATTGCCTCTAACCAAAGAAATCTGCTTGGTGGTCAACGTTGACAACTCATAATAGGAGTCACAAATGGTCAGAGGGGGAGACAATGGTTTGGGAACACCAGGTATCAACTAGCAAGCACAATGAACTTCAATAAGTTGTGGTACAGTGTGTATACCATGCACGATGACTAGCCAAAGCATGCATATGTCACTGACCATGACCAAATAGTGTCACTAAGTGTGGTAAACTTTGACAACTCATAACACGAGTCACAAATGGTCAGGGTGGAAGATAATGGTTTGTGAATACTAGTTATCCACTCGAAAGTACAAATACCTTCAATATGTAGTGGCACAGCGTGGCTACCATGCAGAGTGACCAACCAAAGTATGCATATGTCACTTGCCATGACCAACGAATTTCACTTCATGTGGTCAGCGTTGACAACTCACAACACGAGTCGCAGATAGTCAAAGGGGGATAACAATGGTTTGGGAACACTAGCTATTAACTAGAAAGCACAAATACCTTTAATATGTAGCGACACGGCTTGGTAACCATGTACAGTGACAAACCAAAGTAGGCATATGTCACTAACCATGACCAAACCAATTTCACTGTGTGTGGTCAATATTGAAAACTCTTAACACGAGTGACAAATGGTCAGAGGGGGAAACAATGGGTTGGGAACACTAGTTATCAACTAGCAAGTATGAAGAACTTCAACAAGTAGTGGCACGGGTTGGTTAGCGTGCACAGTGACCAACCAAACGATGAATACGTCACTGACTATGACCAAAGAAATCCAGTATGCGTGGTCAACATTGACAACTCATAACACGAGTCACAAATGGTCAGAGGGAGAGCCAATGGTCTGGGAACCCTATGCATGGACTAGAAAGGACAAATAACTTCAATCCGCAGTGGCACGGTGTGTCTACTATGCACACCAAACAAATAAAATAGGCATATGTCACTGACCATGACCAAAGAATTTCAATATGGGTGGTCAACATTCACCAACCATAACACGAGTCACAAACGGTCAGAGGGGGAAATAATGGTCCGGGAATATCAGTTCTCAAGTAGCAAGTACAACGCCCTTCAATCGGTAGTAGCACGGTGTGGCTACCATGCACAATGACCGACCAGAGTAGGCATATGTACTGCCTTTGACCAAAGAAATCCGCCGTGTGTGGTCAACGTTGACAACTCATAATACGGGCCACAATAAGTCAGAGGGGGACACAATTGTTTGGGAACACCAGGTATCAACTAGCAAGTACAATGACATTCAATACGCTGTGGCACGGTGTGGATACCATGCACGATGACCAACCAATGAATATGTCACTGACCATGACCAAAGAATGTCACCATGTGTGGTACATTTTGACAGCTCATAACACGAGTCGCAATGGTGAGAGTGGAAGATAATGGTTTCAAAATACTAGTTATCGACTAGCAAGTATGAAAATACCTTCAATATGTAGTGGCACATTGTGGCTACAATGCACAGTGACCAACCAAAGTATGCATATGTCACTGACCATGACCACAGAAATTCACTTCATGTGGTCAATGTTGACAACTGACATCGCGAGTCAGAGATATTCAGAGGGGGCTAACAATGGGTTGGGAACACTAGCTGTCAACAAGAAAGCACAAAGGCCTTCGACACGTAATGACACCGCGTGATAACCATGTACAGTGACAAACCAAAGTAGGCATATGTCACAAACCATGACCAAACGGACTTCACAGTATGTGGTCAACGTTGAAAACTCATAACACGAGTCACAACTGGTCAGTGGGGAAAACCATGGGTTTGGAACACTAGTTATCAACTAGCAAGTAGAAATATTTTCAACAAGTAGTGGCATGGTGTGGCTAGCGTGCACAATGACCAACCTAAGAATGCACACGTCACTGACTATGACGGGAGAAGTCCACTATGTATGGTAATCATTGACAACTCATAACACGAGTCACAGATGGTCAGAGGGAGAGACAATGGTTTGGGAACCCTATGTATCAACTGGAAAGGACAAAGAACTTCAATGCGTACTGGCACGGTGTGGCTACTATGCAACCAAAGAACCAAACTAGGCATATGTCACCGACCATGGTGAAATAAATTCAATCTGGGTGGTCAACATTCACCAACCATAACACGAGTCACAAACAGTCAGAGGGGAAACAATGGTCTGTGAATATCAGTTCTCAACTAGCAAGTACAGCGACCTTCAATCAGTATGAGCACGGTGTGGCTACCATAGAAAATGACCGACCAAAGTAGGAATATGTACTACCTTTGACCGAAGAAATCCGCTGTGTGTGGTCAGCGTTGACAACTCATAATAGGAGTCAAAGATGGTCAGAGGGGGAGACAATGGTTTGGGAACACTAGGTATCAACTAGCAAGCACAAGGACCTTCAAGAAGTTGTGGCACGGTGTCGACACCATGCACGATGACCAACCAAAGTAGGCATATGTCACTGACCATGTCCAAATAATGTCACTAAGTGTGGTAAACTCTGACAACTCATAACACGAGTCACAAATGGTCAGGGTGGAAGATAATGGTTTGTGAATACTAGTTATCGACTAGCAAGTACAAATACCTTCAATATGTAGTGGCACAGCGTGGCTACCATGCACAGTGACCAACCAAAGTATGCATATGTCACTGACCATGACCAACGAATTTCACTTCATGTGGTCAGCGTTGTCAACTCACAACAGGAGTCACTGATATTCAGAGGGGGGTAACAATGGTCTGGGAACACTAGCTATCAACTAGAAAGCACAAAGACCTCCAATACGTAGTGACACGGCGTGGTAACCACGTACTGTGACAAACCAAACTAGGCATATGTCACTAACCATGACCACAGAATTTCAATATGGGTTGTCAACGTTCACAACCCATAACATGAGTCACAAATGGTCACAGGGAGAAACATGGTTTCAAAACACTATGTATCTTCTAGCAAGTACAAAGATATTTCGTATGTACTGGCACGGTGTGGCTACCGTGCACAATGACCTATCCAAGTAGGCATACATCACTGCTCATGACCAAAGAAGGTTGGTGTGTGTGGTCAACGTTCACAACTCATAATACAAGTCAAAGT
>SZWC01000319.1:163300-186012 GCA_023375785.1 Penium margaritaceum | reverse complement strand
AAAAATGGTCCGGGAATATCAGTTCTCAACTAGCAAGTACAACGCCCTTCAATCAGTAGTAGCACGGTGTGGCTACCATGCATAATGACCGACCAAAGTAGGCATGTGTACTGCCTTTGACCAAAGAAATCCGCCGTGTGTGGTCAACGTTGACAACTCATAATAGGAGTCACAAATTGTCAGAGGGGGACACAATTGTTTGGGAACACCAGGTATCAACTAGCAAGCACAATGACCTTCAATACGTTGTGGCACGGTGTGGATACCATGTACGATGACCAACCAAGGTATGCATATGTCCCTGACCATGACCAACGAATGTCACCATGTGTGGTACATTTTGACAGCTCATAACACGAGTCACAAATGGTGAGAGTGGAAGATAATGGTTTCAAAATACTAGTTCTCAACTAGAAAGTACAAATACCTTCAATATGTAGTGGCACAGTGTGGCAACAATGCACAGTGACCAACCAAATTATGCATATGTCACTGCCCATGACCAAAGAAATTCACTTCATGTGGTCAATGTTGACAACTCACAACACGAGTCACAGATATTCAGAGGGGGCTAACAATGGGTTGGGAACACTAGCTGTCAACAAGAAAGCACAAAGACATTTGATACGTCATGACACGGCGTGGTAGCCATGTACAGTGACTAACCAAATTAGGCATATGTCACAAACCATGACCATACGCATTTCACAGTGTGTGGTCAACGTTGAAAACTCATTACACGAGTCACAAATGGTCAGTGGGGGGAAACCATGGGTTGGGAATATTAGATATCAACTAGCAAGTAGAAATATTTGCAACAAGTAGTGGCACGGCGTGGCTAGCATGCACAAAACCAACAAGAGGATGCAAACGTCACTCATTATGACCGAAGAAGTCCACTGTGTATGGTCAACATTGACAACTCATAACACGAGTCACAAATGGTCAGAGGGAGAGACAATGGTTTGGGAACCCTATGTATCGACTAGAAAGGACAAAGAACTTCAATGCGTAGTGGCACTGAGTGGCTACTATTCACACCAAAGAACCAAACTAGGCATATGTCACCGACCATGATGAAAGAATTTCAATATGGGTGGTCAACATTCACCAACCATAACACGAGTCACAAACGGTCAGAAGTGGAAACAATGGTCTGTGAATATCAGTTCTCAACTAGCAAGTACAGTGACCTTCAATCAGTATAAGCACGGTGTGGCTACCATGCACAATGCCCGACCAAAGTAGGAATATGTACTACCTTCCACCAAAGAAATCCACTGTGTGTGTTCAGCGTTGACAACTCATAATAGGAGTCACAAATGGTCAGACGGGGGAGACAATGGTTCGGGAACACCAGGTATCAACTAGCAAGCACAAGGACCTTCAATAAGTTGTGGCACGGTGTGCATACCATGCACGATGACCAACCAAAGTAGGCATATGTCCATGACCAGGACCAAATATTGTCACTAAGTGTGGTAAACTCTGATAACTCATAACACGAATCACAAATGGTCAGGGTGGAAGATAATGGTTTGTGAATACTAGTTATCGACTAGCAAGTACAAATACCTTCAATATGTAGTAGCACAGCGTGGCTACCATGCACAGTGACCAACCAAAGTATGCATATGTCACTGACCATGACCAGCGAATTTCACTTTATGTGGTCAGCGTTGACAACTCACAACACGAGTCACTGATAGTCAGAGGGGGGTAACAATGATTTGCGAACACTAGCTATCAACCAGAAATCACAAAGACCTTTAATACGTAGTGACACGGCGTGGTAACCATGTACAGTGACAAACCAAAGTAGGCGTATGTCACTCACCATGACCAAACAAATTTCACAGTGTGTGGTCAATGTTGAAAACTCTTAACATGAGTCACAAATGGTCAGAGGGGGAGACAATGGGTTGGGAACACTAGTTATCAACTAGCAAGTATGAAGAACTTCAACAAGTAGTGGCAGAGTTTGGCTAGCGTGCACAGTGACCAACCAAAGGATGAATACGTCACTGACTATGACGGAAGAATTCCACTATGTGTGGTCAACATTGACAACTCATAACACGAGTCACGAATGGTCAGAGGGAGAGACAGTGGGTTGGGAACCCTATGCATGGACTAGAAAGGACGAATAACTTCAATACATAGTGGCACGGTGTGGCTACTATGCACACCAAACAAACAAACTAAGCATGTCACTGACCATGACCAAAGAATTTCAATATGGGTGGTCAACGTTCACCAACCATAACACGAGTCACAAACGGTCAGAGGGGAAAACAATGGTCCGGGAATATCAGTTCTCAACTAGCAAGTACAACGGCCTTCGATCAGTAGTAGCACGGTGTGGCCTCCATGCACAATGACCGACCAAAGTATGCATATGTACTGCCTTTGACCAAAGAAAGCCGCCGTGTTTGGTCAACGTTGACAACTCATAATACGAGCCACAAATAGTCGGAGGGGGACACAATTGTTTGGGAACACTAGGTATCAACTAGCAAGCACAATGACCTTCAATACGTTGTGGCATGGTGTGGATACCATTCGCGATGACCAACCAAGATATGCATATGTCACTGACCAAAGAATGTCACCATGTGTGGTAAATTTTGACATCTCATAACATGAGTCGCAAATGGTGAGAGTGGAAAATAATGGTTTCAAAACACTAGTTATCGACTAGCAAGTACAAATACCTTCAATATGCAGTGGCACAATGTGGCTACAATGCACAGTGACCAACCAAAGCATGCATATGTCACTGACAATGACCAAAGAAGTTGACTTCATGTGGTCAATGTTGACAACTCACAACACGAGTCACATATATTCAGAGGGGGGCTAACAATGGTTTGGGAAAACTAGCTGTCAACAAGAAAGCACAAAGACTATCGATACGTAATGACACGGCGTTGTAGCCATGTACAGTGACAAACCAAAGTAGGCATATGTCACAAACCATGACCAGACGGATTTCACGGTGTGTGGTCAACGTTGAAAACTCATAACACGAGTCACAAATGGTCAGTGGGGGAAACCATGGGTTGGGAACACAAGCTATAAACTAGCAAGTAGAAATATTTTCAACAAGTAGTGGCACGGTGTGGCTAGCATGCACAGTGACCAACTAAGTATGCACACGTCACTGACTATGGCCGAAGAAGTCCACTATGTATGGTCAACATTGACATTTCATAACACAAGTCACAAATGCTCAGAGGGAGAGACAATGGTTTGGGAACCCTATGTATCAACTAGAAAGGACAAAGAACTTCAATGCGTAGTGGCACGGTCTGGCTACTATGCACACAAAAGAACCAAACTAGGCATATGTCACCGACCATGATGAAAGAAATTCAATACGGGTGGTCAACATTCACCAACCATAACACGAGTCAAAAAAGGTCAGAGGGGGAAACAAAGATCTGTGAATATCAGTTCTCAACTAGCAAGCACAACGACCTTCAATCAGTATAAGCACGGTGTGGCTACCATGTACAATGACCGACCAAAGTAGGAATATGTACTACCCTTGACCAAAGAAATCCGCTGTGTGTGGTCAGCGTTGACAACTCATAATAGGAGTCAAAAATGGTCAGAGGGGGAGACAATGGTTTGGGAACACCATGTATCAACTAGCAAGCACAAGGACCTTCAATAAGTTGTGGCACGGTGTGGATACCATGCACGATGACCAACCAAAGTAGGCATATGTCAATGACCATGACCAAATAATGTCACTAAGTGTGGTAAACTCTGACAACTCATAACACGAGTCACAAATGATCAGGGTGGAAGATAATGGATTGTGAATACTAGTTATCGACTAGCAAGTACAAATACCTTCAATATGTAGTGGCACAGCGTGGCTACCATGCACAGTGACCAACCAAAGTATGCATATGTCACTGACCATGACCAGCGAATTTCACTTCATGTCGTCAGCGTTGACAACTCACAACAGGAGTCACTGCTAGTAAGAGGGGGGTAACGATGGTCTGGGAACACTAGCTATCGTCTAGAAAGTACAAAGACCTCCAATACGTAGTGACAGAGCGTGGGAACCACGTACAGTGACAAACCAAACTAGGCACATGTCACTAACCATGACCAAAGCATTTCAATCAGGGTTGTCAAAGTTCACAACCCATAACATGAGTCACAAATGGTCACAGGGGGAAAACATGGTTTCAAAACACTAAGTATCTTCTAGCAAGTACAAAGACCTTTCGTATGTACTGGCACATTGTGGCTACCGTGCACAATGACCTATCCAAGTAGGCATATATCACTGCTCATGACCAAAGAAGTTTGGTGTGTGTGGTCAACGTTCAGAACTCATAATACAAGTCAAAAGTGGGCAGAGGGAGCAACAATGGTTTGGGAATACTTGGTATCGACTAGCAAGTACAAAGTCCTTTGATAAGTGGTGGCACGGCGTGGCTACCATGCACAATGACCAACCAAAGTATGCTTGTGTCACTGAATATCATAAAAAGAGATTCACTGTGTGTAGTCAACCTTCCTTCTTATGGCTGGTCAGTCGGAGGAATGGTTGAGAGGTTATTCAAGCTCGAAGTTGCAATATTTGACATTCCGTCGGCGTCAAATTTTTATGATTAAACAAACTTTGTTATCATTCATACTTTTGAAAACTACCCTCTAATCTTACAACCCCTTGTTTTATGCCCTTTACCCATATGAACCCTTATAATGTCACTTGGATATCATATGAACACCATGTGATTTGGCTTAGTGCTTGAACTCAGGGAACTTCAGCATTGGAGCCGTGATGAGACGGTGCTTAATCTCGGCCCACGCAAGCTGGCATGCTTCGGTCCATTCAAATGGCTCATCTTGATGGGTAAGGCGCTGCAGTGGACGAACAATCTTCGCATGGTCGCGGACAAATTTTTGGTAGAAGCTGACGAACCCCAGGAAGATATTGACCTGGGATGATTTAATCGGCCTTTTCTAGTCACGGACGGCTGCGATCTTGTCCGGGTCCGTGGATATCCCCTGTGCATTGATGATGAACCCCAGGAATTCCGTGCTATTTGCTCCGATGACACACTTAGCGGCCTTCAAACGAAGGTTTGCGGAGCGTAGGGCCGAGAACACAGCGTCGAGTGAAGCCATCAACTCTTGGAAGGTGAACGCAACGACCATGACGTCATCCACGTAATAGCATTCGTTAGGAACATCGCGCAACACCTGGTCCATCACGCGTTGGAATGTAGCACTGGCGTTGCGCAGCCCAAAGGGCATGCGGGTGAAGGCATATAACCCGTCCGGAGTGACGAAAGCCGTCTTCAGCATAGAGTTGTGATCCATGGGGATGGTGTGAAAGGCCGACTTGACGTTGAGCTTGGCAAACCAACTCTTCCCGCGCTGGCGTTCTTGGATATTGACAATGAGCGGCATAGGATATGCATCTTCAACCGTAACCTTGTTAATGTCGCGGAAGTCAACACATACCCGTTTGTTACCGTCCGGCTTCCCCACAATCACTAGGTTGGAGCGCCATGGGCTTTCCACGTCTACAATCACACCCTGTTACTTGAGTTCTCGCAGACCTTTGTTGATGACTTCCTTTTGATCCTGGAGTAGACGTCAAGCTTTCTGCTTATGTGGCTGCGCATCCCCTATGTCTATAACATGGACTGTGTCAACAGCTCCAATCTCGGCCTATTTGCCTGCGAACACTTCTTTATGGTATTCGAGGAGCTCCTTGACTTCTTGTTTCTGTTGTTCTGTCAAACGCTCGTGAAGCATGTGGTTCCATCATTGGGAATGTGGAACCGTTGGTGGGGGTGGTTCTTCATCTCCTACCAGACCGGCTCCAAGATCAGGGTCTGGATCCCAAGAATCATAGATTTGGAGGTTGAAATTACGGGAGCCGCTTGGTGCGATGGTGAGAGCCCTTGAGGGACGTGGGGGAGGCTCATCATCGAGGCGCAGCCAGCCGACATCACTCATTGGTTCGTCGTCTGAATCATCCGAGTCGGTATCCTCACAGAAGGCAACGTCTTTGTCACATATCAGCATTTTGCCCTTGCGTTCCGCCTCCTTAGCTGGATCAACCGGAATCGCTGGTCGCGTGTTCACCTGCACATGAGAGCCCTGCGAAGGCTGAGGGGGCTCAAAATGGGCAAAGGTGGTGGGGATCCTGCCGGAGTCCCTGGAGTGTCCGGTGGTGGTGGGAAGAAACAACCACGTTGGGGACTTCACCGATGGTCTGGGTATTGGCCCCATCGGGATCTGCGGTTGATCATCTGTCGGAGCAGCTTGTGCTCGATCAGGATGCGGCTGCTCTGGTGTAATGCGGTCCAGCGCGTGTTCCTCCTCGGCTTGTGATGACACACCTGGCGAGACATCGTGTTTCGGAAAGGACAGGATAGAGTTTCTGACAGCGTAATCTCCAGCACAGGCTTCCTCCAATGAGAAGGGGTGACCAAAGTTTGTGGGCATTGATGTCCGTGGTCCCATGATCAAGGCTGCGCAGGTGGAATAATCCGATGAGGTCAGCTGCATGACTCCTTCTGCACAAAACAAAGCCACTTGTCGGGGAACGAGATAATCCGTTCCCAACAGGACATCGTACGTGCGAGCCACGGTGACCTGCATCCGTACGGCTTCATGGATGAGACCCACTTGTAGGGGAAGGTCACTTACGATGCCATACCTTGCATCCATGCCGCCGGATGCATTCGTGAATACCTTTGTTGTAGGATGGATTTTGTGGTTCCAGCCAACCGCTTGCAGAACCTGAAGCGTTACTGTAGTGTGGGTAGCACCAAGGTCAATGATTTCCAAGAACGTCTTGCCACATATCCACACGAAGCAGCTGGTTAATTCATGGTGGGGAGCCTGTGTTCGTGGTGGTGTCAAGGGCATGGGCCGCCACCCCCAGGTGTCGGGCTCAACACGAATGGCTAGCCTGCTGAGTCGGTCGTGTGGGGTCTGAGTGCAGGTAAGGCAAATGCCGGCTGGCCGAAGTTTCTCCGCGTACTCTTGCAGAACTACTGCAAAGTCTGGGAGACAAGTGGGGTTTTGCTGTAGGTATTCCCCCAAGGATAATTCCTAAAAGGGGCGGTGGAAGGAAGTCATGACATCCTTCATCGGCCCGTTGCGTGCCATAGGTTCAAATGATACATTCTGGCGACGCGGTGGTGTGGGGTCCGTTAGAGGGCGCACACGCGGTTCGGGTGGAGGCTGCGAGGACATCGCCACGACCTGACTTGGTAAACGCGTCAAATGCGCGTCGACACATCCTTGAAGATCTGCTTCGGCCTGTTCTTGTCGCTCTTTGTATCGACGCATGCGTTTGTACATTTCCGCAATCGACCATCCTTCCACGCCTTGTGCTTGAGCCACCGTGACCAGCTCCCACTCTGCAGGTGTCGGGGGGGTCTCTGTGGTCTGTTCCTCCGAGCGGGGAAGTCTGAGATTCATGTTTCGCGCTGGCGTATCTGAAGTAGACAGCTGCGTAGCAGCTGGCACTTCTCCCGTCTCTCGCTGCTGTGCGTATGCCTTCCATTGCGCCGGCCCATTGTCTGCCAGGCCAGATGGTCGGGTGGTGACGTTAGGGCCAACAGCTTGCCGGGTCGCACCGGCTCCAACTGGTCCACGTCCCTGGTATTGTCCTCCTCTGACTGACACACCAGGCAACGGGATGGGATTGGGACACTCCCGGCGCCGCTGGGTGAATTCTTCGCATCCATAGCAACTCCCCGGTGGATAGTTATGGGGATTCATCGGGTTGGGCACCAAGGCACCCGTTGGCATGCGAATAGTGGGCGCCACATGCTCCTTCGGGACGGATTGCTCTCGAGCCGCTCGCCGCTTGATTTCCCTTTGGTGATGCTCCACTTCCTCCTTTAAGGCGTCCAGGGTGCTGAACTGGCGGAGATCCAAAGTGTTGGCTATCGCTGGGACAAGGGAGTCCCGGTAGTACTCCTTGATCATGCGCAAGGGGATGTCGACGCATCGTACGGAAATATTGGTAAACTTTTCGTTGTACAGCTTGATGTCTTCTCCAGCCTTCATGCGAATTGTACGAATCTGGAGCTCTGTCTCCCCTACACTCGTCAGGTCGAAGCGCTTGGTCATCCTTTTCGCCAGGTCTTCAAAGTCGGCAAAAGGGCGTTCTTTATGTTCTGCTCTAAACTACTCCAAGGCTTTCCCTTGCAGCGCGAGGCGTACCGCTGGGACAATGTAGTCAGGAGACAACAGTGCGTAATCGAGACAAGTACCCAACTTGGACAGCCACATAGCCGGGTCCTCCTCTGGCTCACCTTTGAAGATGTCAAGCTTTGGGAGGGTATAAGAGGCCTTTGCCACTGGGTTCGGAGACAGTTCCTGCGGAGCCACCATCTGCACCTGTGCCCTCTGCGTGGTCCCCAAGTGGGATCGGTGTGCTTGCGCCGGGCCAACTGCCCTAGTACCAGCCGACGAAACGACCGTTGTTCCCTTCGATCGAGCGCGTCCTCCATCGGTTCCTCCCAGTCCAGAACTTCCTATGTGCTGTCTTGTTGTTCTTGCCTGTACCAGTA
The DNA here is from genome assembly GCA_023375785.1 of Penium margaritaceum. Taxonomy (NCBI): domain Eukaryota; kingdom Viridiplantae; phylum Streptophyta; class Zygnematophyceae; order Desmidiales; family Peniaceae; genus Penium; species Penium margaritaceum. The sequence continues at coordinate 177,439 of SZWC01000319.1, read as the reverse complement.
GGGGATACTGTTTGCTTCCATGAGCCACCAGTCCTTGCCCAGGTCCGGCCACCCCACTCGCCATGCGGGGTCATCGTTGGAGTCTTCATGCCACTGGCGTGGTTGACATTTTGCCTGTTTGATGATGGGATGACTGCCATCTTGACTTCACAGGTGGTATGGTGTGTTTAGTCGACGGAGCCCCCATGGAGGCATGCGTGTCCACGGTGGCTCGTACTTGTTTGGTGGGTCCAGTTGTGGATGAAGTGTTGACCCCTCGTGGCTCTGTGACTTCTCGGTGGCGTGATGTAGCCACAGCAGAGGATGCCCTACTCACATGCTGTTGATGTTGGGGCTGTGGCATGGGATTCAGACGATGCGCGGTCACCGCAGATGGGTCTTCCCGTCGAGGTTCTCGTGGCCGCTGTCCCAGTGCCTCCAAGCTCCTCTCTGCCCGAGGTGGAGAGACACCGCTGTCCGAGGCCGGTCGGCAAGGGTGGATGGTTGGGCTAGAGGGGACCACACGAGAACGGAAGGCAACAGGTTGATGCAAGGCATGCAGCGCCTGTATCGAAGGATGATCCAATGATACCCCATCCTCTTCCGCTTGGTCCTCTTGAACGTCGTCCAAGTCTGCATAATTCCTGTCATGAGTGGTGGACGGTGCAGGTGAGGACGCCCTTGGGGTGGAGAACTCGAGATGCCGTGGTGCTTCTTGTGCTGGGGTCATGTCCACTGCCTCGTAAACGGTCCTCCCATCTGTCGTGGTGACCTCATGAAGTAAGACGGGCCCTTCATCCGCCTCAACTCCCTGTTCTTCATCTGACACATAATCCTCCACTTGCATGGAGTCATACTGCCTGTCCGGGTTATGCGCGCCATCTTCCTCCGGATCCTCCTACGTTGGGTCCGCCAGCCGCGCCCGTCGGATTGCCTTCCATTCACGAAGTTCCTCGAGGTGCCGCAGGTGGAACTCCTCTTCCTCGTCGGGGTCCATCTCGTCTTCTTCGTTGTAAAGCTGCGGGAACCGATCATTCACCGGATCCCACTCAAATCTAGGGTCAAGCCCTGGTGGGTCATCAGGGCTCCTCTCGTAGCGACGCGCGGCGACGGCTCGCCTCATCCTTGCTTCTTCGGAAGCACGAGGCGCGTCGGGCTCGTCTTTGCGTCGCCAATGGGATTCGTTGGATGATTCACCGGCACCGTTGTCCTATTCTTGTGCCGATGCGCCTTTCGTCCGGTCGAAGATCCGTCGGCTCCCGTCGTGAAGAACCTCGGCCCGGATTATAGACTGATCTGCAGGAACATGTCACACTCGTCACATAAAACAAGTGAGTCCACGCTCACCGCACCATTAACACTGTTATACCCTTTTTCGCCTCCGGCCGGAATCGGGTCTGACAGCATGCGAGGATCAGCTCCAAAAGGCGTCTGCTCGTCCTGAGCTATTCCTGCCTTTCTACCTAAGCTTCCATGTACATTCGACAGATCATTCACCGAATCAGTGTCGGCGGCGCGTTGCTTTCCGCTAGCCTTAAAACCATCACCATAGGGTCACTTCACTAATTCATTCATCCTGATTAGTCCTCGACAACCAATCATCCACCGGCTAACCTGATCTCAATGCAGAAAGCTCTTCTAGACTACTTAAAAGTTGGTTCGATTAATAATCCACCGGACAATCAAGGTATTCGCATTCCTTCTTCTTATCAGGCATTGACGGTCAATCATCCACCGTACTATATGACATCCTATTGAAAAGAGCTTTATTGAACTGCACAGGGAGAGAGAGTTTTGACAATTATGGCATATGCATTCAATCAAAAGGTACACCTGATCAACTTCCCTCCCATCTAGATGATCAGCAGCCTACACATCACCAAGCATCACACGCAAACCGTAAGCCTCCCGTATCTCCGGATCCTCGGCTGGCGATGGTCCTGGCACAAACACCGTGCAGTGCGTGGCAACTTCGTTGCCCGCCCGTGGAACAGCACGGCGTAGCTCCAATGATCCACCCACGCGGCGACCTGCACGAGACACAAAACGAGTCGGGTCCTCCTCTTGCAGGCGGGCAAGTTCTTGTTGGTAGCGTTGATAGGCTCGGTACGCCTTGGCCCGCTCTTCAGCCGCCTCCGCAGCACGCCGTCCGACGTCTCGCGCGACCTCCTGCCAGCTCTCCACGCGGCGAGGCTCGTTGTCCCGGGGAAGCCTCTGCAGCCAGGGTTGCCATAACTGTTCGAGGGCTCTGCCTGCGGGATGGTGCACCCACTGCATCACTCCTAGGACCATCCGGGCTCCAAGGCGATGGGGGACATTGCAGCAGCTACAGATTGCGTAGAAGGTCACCGGGGAGTCTCGGGGACCGCGCCTGGAGTTTGAGGGCTGGTGCTCCCGGGGGAACTCATGACCAGGCTATGATGGTTCCGTGACGTGCTCCTCGGGGAGCGGCCTTCCCATACGAGACTCGCACTCATACACACACACACACATACACACACACACCATTCCCCTATGCCTGGAGCCTAGACTAACTTCTCTATTCTAACTTGTCGCGAGACGGGACGCAAGTCCCGCTCAACGGTCTGATTCAACCGAGGGGCAGCAATCTCTCGGTTTAGCCAATGGTTGCAGGACCGGCTTCCTACTCCCACGTCAGACGAGGGTCCAGCAGCACGGCTCTCTGAAAACGAGCGCCTTCTCGCCAGTCGAGAGCAGGAACGTCCGAGGTCGGTTTTTGCTCGGCTTGTTTGCAATGGTGTATTCATGCCTTGTTCTCGTCAGCAGCCTCTTCTGATCAGCAGCAGGGCACCTCTTTGGTGCTTCTCCTCCTCTTATCCCTTTCCCGCACCGCCTCTCCGAGATCCCTTCCCATTATCCAGCCCCGTTCCGCGGCTCGCACATCAAAACGCCTTTGGATAAGGCGTCTCGGGCACCGCTCCTCTTCTCGCGGTTCGGATGAGACACCGCTCCCATAAAACCAGCCTCGGGCCGCCTTCAATCCTCCTTGGTAGGTCTGGTTGGCTCACATTGTCCGCCGCAATATCTTGCCTCGCGCTCCGTCGCTGCCCGGAGTCGAACTGTCCTCCCCGCAGTTTTCTTTTCCTCGTTCGAATGGTCGTTGGATGATCCGTCGACCTTCACATCCCCTCTTTCCTCCTTGAACCCGGGTTCCAGCTCCCTCTCCCTCATTCTCAGGTGGATGAACAAAACAACGTCAACAAGAAGCCACACCGTGCCACTACGTATTGAAGTTATTTGTCCTTTCTAGTCCATGCATAGGGTTTCCAAACCATTGTATCTCCCTCTGACCATTTGTGACTCGTGTTATGAGTTGTCAATGTTGACCACACATAGTGGACTTCTTCCGTCATAGTCAGTTACGTATTCATCCTTTGGTTGGTCACTGTGCACGCTAGCAAAACCGTGCCACTACTTGTTGAAGTTCTTCATACTTGCTAGTTGATAACTAGTGTCCCCAACCCATTGTTCCCCCCTCTGACCATTTGTGACTCGTGTGAAGAGTTTTCAATATTGACCACACACTGTGAAATTTGTTTGGTCATGGTTAGTGACATATGCCTACTTTGGTTTGTCACTGTACATGGTTGCCACGTCGTGTCACTACATACTGGTGGTCTTTATGCTTTCTAGTTGATATCTAGTGTTCCCAAACCATTGTTACCCCCCTTTGACTATCAGTGACTCGTGTTGTGATTTGTCAATGCTGACCACATGATGTGAAATTCGTTGGTCATGATCAGTGATTTATGCATACTTTGGTTGGTCACTGTGCATGGTAGCCACGCTGTGCCACTACATGTTGAAGGTATTTGTACTTTATAGTGGATAAATAGTATTCACAAACCATTCTCTTCCACGATGAGGATTTGTGACTCGTGTTATGAGTTTTCAAAGTTTACAACACTTAGTGACATTATTTGCTCATGGTCAGTGACATATGCATACTTTGGCTGGTCATCGTGCATGGTATCCACACCGTTCGACAACTTATTGAAGGTCCTTGTGATTGTTGATACCTGGTATTCCGAAACCATTGTCTCCCCCTCTGACCATTTGTGACTCCTATTATGAGTTGTCAACGCTGACCACACACAACAGATTACTTTGGTCAAAGGCAGTCCATATGCCTACTTTGGTTGGTCATTGTGCATGGTAGCCACACCGTGCTTATGCTAATTGAAGGTCACTGTACTTGCTAGTTGATAACTGATATTCCCAGACCATTGTTTTCCCCTCTGACCGTTTGTGACGTGTTATGGTTGGTCAATGTTGACCACCCATATTGAGAATTTCTGCTCATGGTCAGTGACACTTGCCTAGTTTGGTTGTTTGGTGTGCACAGTAGCCACACCGTGCCACTACATATTGAAGTTCTTTGTCCTTTCTAGTCGATACGTAGGGTTCCCAAACCATTGTCTCTCCCTCTGACCATTTGTGACTCGTGTTATGAGTTGTCAATGTTCACCACACATAGTGGACTTCTTCGGTCATAGTCTGTGACGTATGCATCATTTGGTTGGTCACTGTGCACGCTAGCCACACCGTGCCACTGCTTGTTGAAGGTCTTTGTACCTGCTAGCTGATAACTAGTGTTCCCAACCCATTGTTTCCCCCTGTGACCATTTGTGACTCGTGTTATGCATTTTCAACGTTGACCACACAGTGTGAAATTCTTTTGGTCATGGTTAGTGACATATGCCTACTTTGGTTTGTCACAGTACGTGGTTACCACGCCGTGTCACTACGTATGAAAGGTCTCTGTGCTTTCTGGTTGATAGCTAGTATTCCCAAACCACGGTTACCCCCTTTGAATATCTGTGACTCGTGTTGTGAGTTGTCAACATTGACCACATGAAGTGGAATTCTTTGGTCATGGTCAGTGACATATGCATACTTTGGTTGGTCACTGAGCATTGCACCACACTGTGCCATTGCATATTGAATGTATTTGTACTTGCTAGCCAATAACTAGTATTTAGGAACCATTATCTTCCACTCTGGCCATTTGTGACTCGTGTAGTGAGTTGTCAAATTTTACCACACATGGTGACATTCTTTGGTCATGGTCAGTGACATATGGTTGGTCATCGTGGATGGTCTCCACACCGTGCCACAACGTACTGAAGGTCATTGTGCTTGCTAGTTGATACCTGGTGTTCCCAAATAATTGTTTCCCCCTCTGACTGTTTGTGACTCGTATTATGAGTTGTCAACGTTGACCATATATATCGGATTTCTTTGGTCAAAGGCAGTACATATGCCTACTCTGGTCGAGCATTGTGCATGGCAACCACACCGTGCTACTACTGATTGAAGGTCGTTGTACTTGCTAGTTGAGAACTGATATTCCCGTACCATTGTTTCCCCCTCTGACCGTTTGTGACTCGTGTTATGGTTGGTGAACGTTGACCACCCATATTGAAATCCTTTGGTCATGGTCAGTGACATATGCCTAGTTTGGTTGTTTGGTGTGCATAGTAGCCACACCGTGCCACTACGTATTGAGGTTATTCGTCCTTTCTAGTCCATGCATAGGGATCCCAATCCATTTTCTCTCCCTCTGACCATTCGTGACTCGTGTTATGAGTTGTCAATATTGACCACCCATAATGGACTTCTTCCATCATAGTCAGTGACGTATTCATCATTTGGTTGGTCACTGTGCACGCTAGCCACACCGTGCCACTACTTGTTTAAGTTCTTCATACTTGCTAGTTGATAACTAGTGTTCCCAGCCCATTGTTTCCCCCTATGACCATTTGTGACTCGTGTGATGAGTTTTCAACGTTGACCACACACCGTGAAATTCTTTGGGCATGGTTCGTGACATATGCCTAGTTTGGTTTATCACTGTACATGGTTACCACGCCGTGTCACTACGTATTGGAGGTCTTTGTACTTGCTAGTCGATAACTAGTATTCACAAACCATTATCTTCCACCCTGACCATTTGTGACTCGTGGTATGAGTTGTCACAGTTTACCACACTTAGTGACATTGTTTGGTCATGGTCAGTGACATATGCCTACTTGGTTGGTCATCGTGCATGGCATCCACACCGTACCACAACTTATTGAAGGTCCTTGTGCTTGCTAGTTGATACCTGGTGTTCCCAAACCATTGTCTCCCCCTCTGACCATTTGTGACTCATATTATGAGTTGTCAACGCTGAACACACACAGCGGATTTCTTTGGTCAAAGGTAGTACATATTCCTACTTTGGTCGGTCATTGTGCATGGTAGCCACACCGTGCTTGTACTGATTGAAGGTCGCTGTACTTGCTAGTTGAGAACTGATGTTCACAGACCATTGTTTCCCCCCCTGACGTTTGTAACTCGTGTTATGGTTGGTGAGTGTTGACCACCCATATTGAAATTCTTCCATCATGGTCGGTGACATATGCCTGGTTTGGTTCTTTGGTGTGCATAGTAGCCACACCGTGCCACTACGCATTGAAGTTCTTTGTCCTTTCTAGTGGATACATAGGGTTCCCAGACCATTGTCTCTCCATCTGACCATTTGTGACTCGTGTTATGAGTTGTCAATGTTGACCATACATAGTGGACTTCTTCGGTCATAATGAGTGACGTGTGCATCCTCTGGTTGGTCACTGTGCACGGTAGCCACACCGTGCCACTACTTGTAGAAAATCTTTCTACTTGCTAGCTGATATCCAGTGTTCCCAACCCATGGTTTCCCCCACTGACCATTTGTGATTCGCGTTATGAGTTTTCAACGTTGACCACACACCGTGAAATCCGTTTGGTCAGGGTTTGTGACATATGCCTACTTTGGTTTGTCACTGTACATGGTTACCACGCCGTGTCATTACATATCGAAGGTCTTTGTCCTTTCTTGTTGGCAGCTAGTGTTCCCAACCCATTGTTAGACCACTTTGAATATCTGTGACTCGTGTTGTGATTTGTCAACATTCACCACATGAAGTGAATTTATCTTGTCATGGTCAGTGACATATGCATACTTTGGTTGGTCACTGTGCATTGTAGCCACGCTGTGCCACTACATTTTAAAGGTATTTGTACTTGCTAGTCGAGAACTAGTATTTTGAAACCATTATCTTCCACTCTCACTGTTTGTGACTCGTGTTATGTGCTGTCAAAATTTACCACACATGGTGACATTCGTTGGTCATGGTCCGTGACATGCATACCTTGGTTGGTCATCGTGCATGGTATCCACACCGTGCCACAAGGTATTGAAGGTCATTGTGCTTGCTAGTTGATACCTTGTGTTCCCAAACAATTGTGTCCCCCTCTGACTAGTTGTGACTCGTATTATGAGTTGTCAACGTTGACCACACACGGCGGATTTCTTTGGTCAAAGGTAGTACATATGCCTACTTTGGTCGGTCATTGTGCATGGTAGCCACACCGTGCTACTACTGATTGAAGGGTGTTGTACTTGTTAGTTGAGAACTGATATTCCTGGACCATTGTTTCCCCCTTTGACCGTTTGTGACTCGTGTTAAGGTTGGTGAACGTTGACTACCCATATTGAAAGTCTTTGGTCATGGTCAGTGACATGTGCCTAGTTTGTTTGTTTGGTGTGCATAATAGACACACCGTGCCACTACGTATTGAAGTTATTTGTCCTTTCTAGTCCATGCATAGGGTTCCCAAACCATTGTCTCTCCCTCTGACCATTTGTGACTCGTGTTATGAGTTGTCAATGTTGACCACGCATGCTGGATTTCTTCGGTTAAAGTCAGCGACGTATTCATCCTTTGGTTGGTCACTATGCACGCTAACCAAACCGTGCCACTACTTGTTGAAGTTCTTCATACTTGCTAGTTGATAACTAGTGTTCCCAACCCATTGTTTCCCCCTCTGACCATTTGTGACTCGTGTTAAGAGTTTTCAATATTGACCACACACTGTGAAATTGGTTTGGTCATGGTTTGTGACATATGCCTACTTTGGTTTGTCACTGTACATGGTTACCACGCCGTGTCACTACATATCAAAGGTATTTGTGCTTTCTAGTTAACAGCTAGTGTTCCCAAACCATTGTTATCCCCCTTTGACTATCTGTGACTCGTGTTGTGAGTTGTCAACGCTGACCACATGAAGTGAAATTTGTTGGTCATGGCAAGTGACATATGCATACTTTGGTTGGTCACTGTGCATGGTAGTCACGCTGTGCCACTACATATTGAAGGTATTTGTACTTTCTAGTGGATAACTAGTATTCACAAACCATTATCTTCTACCCTGACCATTTGTGACTCGTGTTATGAGTTGTCAAAGTTTACCACACTTAGTGACATCATTTGGTTGTGGTCAGTGACATATGCATACTTTGGCTGGTCATTGTGCATGGTATCCACACCGTGCCACAACTTAATGAAGGTCCTCATGCTTGCTAGTTGATAACTGGTGTTCCCAACCCATTGTCTCCCCCTCTGACCATTTGTGACTCCTATTATGAGTTGTCAACGCTGACCACACACAGGGGATTTCTTTGGTCAAAGGCAGTACATATGCCTATTTAATTCGGTCATTGTGCATGGTAGCCACACCGTGCTTATGCTGATTGAAGGTCACTGTTCTTGCTAGTCGAAAACTGATATTCCCAGACCATTGTTTCCCCCTCTGACCGTCTGTGACACGTGTTATGGTTGGTCAACGTTGACCACCCATATTGAAATTTTCTGCTCATGGTCAGTGACACATGCCTAGTTTGGTTGTTTGGTGTGCAGAGTAGCCACACCGTGCTACTACGTATTGAAGTTCTTTGTCCTTTCTAGTCGATACGTAGGGTTCCCAAACCATTGTCTCTCCCTCTGACCATTTGTGACTCGTGTTATGAGTTGTCAATGTTGACCACATGTAGTGGACTTCTTTGGTCATAGTCAGTGACGTATGCATCCTTTGGTTGGTCACTGTGCACGCTAGCCACACCGTGCCACTGGTTGTTGAAGGTCTTTGTACCTGCTAGCTGATAACTAATGTTCCCAACCCATTGTTTCCCCCCCTGACCATTTGTGACTCGTGTTATGCGTTTTCAAGGATGACCACACACTGTGAAGTTCTTTTGGTCATGGTTAGTGACATATGCCTACTTTGGTTTGTCACTGTACGTGGTTACCACACCGTGTCACTACGTATCGAAGGTCTCTGTGCTCTCTAGTTGATAGCTAGTATTCCCAAACCATTGTTACCCCCTTTGAATATCTGTGACTCGTGTTGTGAGTTGTCAAAATTGACCACATGAAGTGAAATTCTTTGCTCATGGTCGGTGACATATGCATACTTTGGTTGGTCACTGTGCATTGTACCACACTGTGCCACTGCATATTGAATGTATTTGTACTTGCTAGCCGATAATTAGTACTTGGGAACCATTATCTTCCACTCTGACCATTTGTGACTCGTGTAGTGAGTTGTCAAAGTTTACCACACATGGTGACATTCTTTGGTCATGGTCAGTGACGTATGGTTGGTCATTGTATGGTCTCCACACCATGCCACAACTTACTGAAGGTCATTGTGCTTGCTAGTTGAAACCTGGTGTTCCCAAATAATTGTTTCCCCCTCTGACGTTTTTTGACTCGTATTATGAGTTGTCAACGTTGACCATAGACACCGGATTTCTTTGGTCAAAGGCCGTACATATGCCTACTCTGGTCGGGCATTGTGCATGGTAGCCACACCGTGCTACTACTGATTGAAGGTCGTTGTACTTGCTAGTTGAGAACTGATATTCCCGGACCATTGTTTCCCCCTCTGACCGTTTGTGACTCGTGTTATGGTTGGTGAACGTTGACCACCCATATTGAAATTCTTTGGTCATGGTCAGTGACATATGCCTAGTTTGGTTGTTTTGTGTGCATAGTAGCCACACCGTACCACTACGTATTGAAGTTATTCGTCCTTTATAGTCCATGCATAGGGTTCCCAACCCATTTTCTCTCCCTCTGACCATTCGTGACTCGTGTTTTGTCTTGTCAATGTTGACCACACATAGTGGACTTCTCCCGTCATAGTCAGTGACGTATTCAGCCTTTGGTTGGTCATTGTGCACGCTAGCCACACCGTGCCACTACTTGTTGAAGTTCGTCATACTTGCTAGTTCATAACTAGTGTTCCCAGTCCATTGTTTCCCCCTCTGACCATTTGTGACTCGTGTAATGCCTTTTCAACGTTGACCACACACCGTGAAATTCGTTGGTCATGGTTAGTGACATATGCCTACTTTGGTTTGTCATTGTGCGTGGTTACCACGCCATTTCACTATGTATTGAAGGTCTGTGTGCTTTCTAGTTGATAACTAGTGTTCCCAAACCATTGTTACCCCCCTCTGACTATCATTGACTCGTGTTGTGACTTGTCAATGCTGACCACATGAAGTGAAATTCGTTGGTCATGGTCAGTGACATATGCATACTTTGGTTGGTCACTGTGCATGATAGCCACGCTGTGCCACTACATATTGAAGGTATGTGAACTTGCTACTCAATAACTAGTAATCACAAACCATTATTTTCCACCCTGACCATTTGTGACTCGTGTTATGAGTTGTCAGAGTTTACCACACGTAGTGACATTATTTGGTCATGGCCAGTGACATATGCCTGCTTTGGTTGGTCATCGTGCATGGTATCCACACCGTGCCACAACCTATTGAAGGTCCTTGAGCTTGCTAGTTGATACCTGGTGTTTCGAAACCATTGTCTCACCCTCTGACCATTTGTGACTCATATTATGAGTTGTCAACGCTGACCACACACAGCGGATTTCTTTGGTCAAAGGTAGTACATATTCTTACTTTGGCTAGTCTTTGTCCATGGTAGCCACGCCGTGCTTATACTGATTGAAGGTCGCTTTACTTGCTACTTGATAACTGATATTCACAGACCATTGTTTCCCCCTCTGACCGTTTGTGGCTCGTGTTATGGTTGGTGAATGTTGACCACCCATATTGAAATTCTTTCATCAAGGTCGGTGACATATGCCTAGTTTGGTTTTTTGGTGTGTATAGTAGCCACACCGTGCCACTACGCATTGAAGTTCTTTGTCCTTTCTAGTGGATACATAGGGTTCCCAAACCATTGTCTCTCCATCTGACCATTTGTGACTCGTGTTATGAGTTGTCAATGTTGACCATACATAGTGGACTTCTTTGGTCATATTCAGTGACGTGTGCATCCCTTGGTTGGTCACTGTGCACGCTAGCCACACCGTGCGTCTACTTGTTGAAAATCTGTCTACTTGCTAGTTGTGACTAGTGTTCCCAACCCATGGTTTGCCCCACTGACCATTTGTGACTCGTGTTATGAGTTTTCAACGTTGACCGCACACTGTGAAATCCGCTTGGTCATGGTTTGTGACATATGCCTACTTTGGTTTGTCACTGTACATGGTTACCACGCCGTGTCACTATGTATCGAAGGTCTTTGTGCTTTCTTGTTGACAGCTAGTGTTCCCAACCTATTGTTAGCCCCCTCTGAATATCTGTGACTCGTGTTGTGAGTTGTCAACATTGACCACATAAAGTTAAATTATTTGGTCATGGTCAGTGACATATGCATATTTTGGTTGGTCACTGTGCATTGTAGCCACAGTGTGCCACTACATATTGAAGGTATTTGTACTTGCTAGTCGATAACTAGTATTTTGAAACCATTACCTTCCACTCTCACCATTTGTGACTCGTGTTATGAGCTGTCAAATTTTACCACACATGGTGACATTCGTTGGTCATGGTCAGTGAAATATGCATACCTTGATTGGTCATCGTGCATGGTATCCACACCGTGCCACAGTGTACTGAAAGTCATTATGCTTGCTAGTTGATACCTGGTGTTCCCAAACAATTGTGTCCCCTCTGACTATTTGTGGCTCGTATTTTGAGTTGTCAACGTTGACCACACATGGCGAATTTATTTGGTCAAAGGCAGTACATATGCCTACTTTGGTCGGTCATTGTGCATGGTAGCCACATCGTGCTACTACTGATTGAAGGCCGTTGTACTTGCTAGCAGAGAACTGATATTCCCGGACCATTTTTTCCCCCTCTGACCGTTTGTGACTTGTGTTATGGTTGGTGAACGTTGACCAGCCATATTGAAATTATTTGCTCATGGTCAGTGACATATGCCTAGTCTGTTTGTTTGGTGTACAAAGTAGCCACACCGTGCCACTACGTATTGAAGTTATTTTTCCTTTCTAGTCCATGCATATGGTTCCCAAACCATTGTCTCTCCCTCTGACCAACTGTGACTCGTGTTATGAGTTGTCAATGTTGACCACGCATACTGGATTTCTTCGGTCATAGTCAATGACGTATTCATCCTTTGGTTGGTCACTGTGCACACTAACCAAACCGTGCCACTACTTGTTGAAGTTCTTCATACTTGCTAGTTGATAACTAGTGTTCCCAACCCATTGTTTCCCCCTCTGACCATTTGTGACTTGTGTGAAGAGTTTTCCATATTGACCACACACTGTGACATTCGTTTGGTCATGGTTAGTGACATATGCCTACTTTGGTTTGTCAATGTACATGGTTACCACGCTGTGTCACTACATGTTAAAGGTATTTGTGCTTTCTAGTTAATAGCTAATGTTCCCAAACCATTGTTTCCCCCCTTTGACTATCTGTGACTCGGGTTGTGAGTTGTCAACGCTGAACACATGAAGTAAAATTTGTTGGTCATGGCTAGTGACATATGCATACTTTGGTTCGTCACTGTGCATGGTAGCCACGCTGTGCCACTACATATTGAATGTATTTGTACTTGCTAGTGGATAACTAGTATTCACAAACCATTATCTTCCACCCTGACCATTTGTGACTCGTGTTATGAGTTGTCAAAGTTTACCACACGTAGTGACATTATGTGGTCATGGTCAATGACATATGCATACTTTGGCTGGTCATCGTGCATGGTATCCACACCGTGCCACAACTTATTGAAGGTCCTTGTGCTTGCTAGTTGATACCTGGTGTTCCCAAACCATTGTCTCCCCCTCTGACCATTTTTGACTCCTATTGTGCGTTGTCAACGCTGACGACACACAGCGGATTTCTTTGGTCAAAGGCAGTACATATGCCTACTTTGGTCGGTCATTGTGCATGGTAGCCACACCGTGCTTATACTGATTGAAGGTCACTGTACTTGCTAGTTGATAACTGATATTCCCAGACCATTGTTTCCCCCTCTGACCGTTTGTGACATGTGTTATGGTTGGTCAACGTTGACCACCCGTATTGAAATTTTCTGGTCATGGTCAGTGACATATGCCTAATTTGGTTGTTTGATGTGCATAGTAGCCACACCGTGCCACTACGTATTGAAGTTCTTTGTCCTTTCTTGTCGATACGTAGGGTTCCCAAACCATTGTCTCTCCCTCAGACCATTTGTGACTCGTGTTATGAGTTGTCAATGTTCACCACACATAGTGGACTTCTTCGGTCATCGTCTGTGACGTATGCATCATTTGGTTGGTCACTGTGCACGCTAGCCACACCGTGCCTCTGCTTGTTGAAGGTCTTTATACCTGCTAGCTGAAAACTATTGTTCCCAACCAATTGTTTCCCCCTCTGACCATTTGTGACTCGTGTTATGGGTTTTCAACGTTGACCACACACTGTGAAATCATTTTGGTCATGGTTAGTGACATATGCGTACTTTGGTTTGTCACTGTACATGGTTACCACGCCGTGTCACTACGTATCGAAGGTCTCTGTGCTTTCTAGTTGAAAGCTAGTGTTCCCAAACCATTGTTACCCCCTTTTTATATATGTGACTCGTGTTGTGAGTTGTCAACATTGACCACATGAAGTGAAATTCTTTGGTCATGGTCAGTGACATGCATACTTTGGTTGGTCACTGTTCATTGTACTACACTGTGCCACTGCATATGGAATGAATTTTTACTTGCTAGTGAATTAATAGCAAAAGGTTTCTCCATTTGACACCAGGTCGGTTTTTGTTGATTTGTTACGCGTAGGTGCCTTCACTGGAATACTCCCTCCCACCCCCCTAGAGGGATGTTCCGTGGACGACCTGGAGGACAGATTTGCGACCGCATTATGACACCCCCCCTATCCCCCCATGGCTTAGGCTCGAAGGTAGAGTTGAGGTATCACAACACGGCCGCCCCCCCCCC
>SZWC01000319.1:142706-163093 GCA_023375785.1 Penium margaritaceum | reverse complement strand
CAGTGAAACTCTTTTTATGATATTCAGTGACACAAGCATACTTTGGTTGGTCATTGTGCATGGTAGCCACACCGTGCCACCACTTATCGAAGGACTTTGTACTTGCTAGTCGATACCGAGTATTCCCAAACCATTGTTTCTCCCTCTGCCCACTTTGACTTGTATTATGAGTTGAGAACGTTGACCACACACACCAAACTTCTTTGGTCATGAGCAGTGATGTATGCCTACTTGGATAGGTCATTGTGCACGGTAGCCACACCGTGCCAGTACATACGAAAGATCCTTGTACTTGCTAGAATATACATAGTGTTTTGAAACCATGTTTCCCCCCTGTGACCATTTGTGACTCATGTTATGGGTTATGAACGTTGACAACCCATATTGAAATTCTTTGGTCATGGTTTGTGACATATGCCTAGTTTGGTTTGTCACTGTACGTGGTTACCACGCCGTGTCACTACGTATTGGAGGTCTTTGTGCTTTCTAGTTGATAGCTAGTGTTCCCAAACCATTATTACCCCCCCTCTGAGTATCAGTGACTCCTGTTGTGAGTTGTCAACGCTGACCACATGAAGTGAATTTTGTTGGTCATGGTCAGTGACATATGCATACTTTGGTTGGTCACTGTGCATGGTAGCCATGCTGTGCCACTACATATTGAAGGTATTTGTACTTGCTAGTCGATAACTAGTATTCACAACCATTATCTTCCACCCTGACCATTTGTGACTCGTGTTATGAGTTGTCAGAGTTTACCACAATCAGTGACATTATTTGGTCATGGTCAGTGACATATGCCTACTTTGGTTGGTCATCGTGCATGGTATCCACACCGTGCCACAACCTATTGAAGGTCCTTGTGCTTGCTAGTTGATACCTGGTGTTCCCAAACCATTGTCTCCCCCTCTGACCATTTGTGACTCCTATTATGAGTTGTCAACGCTGACCACACACAGCGGATTTCNACATATGCCTACTTTGGTTGGTCATCGTGCATGGTATCCACACCGTGCCACAACTTATTGAAGGTCCTTGTGCCTGCTAGTTGATACCTGGTGTTCCCAAACCATTGTCTCCCCCTCTGACCATTTGTGACTCCTAGTATGAGTTGTCAACGCTGAACACACACAGCGGATTTCTTTGGTCAAAGGTAGTACATATTCCTACTTTGGTCGGCCATTGTGCATGGTAGCCACACCGTGCTTACACTCATTGAAGGTTCCAGTACTTGCTAGTTGAGAACTGATATTCACAAACCATTAGTTCCCCCTCTGACCGTTTGTGACTCTTGTTATGGTTGGTGAATGTTGACCACCCATATTGAATTTCTTTCATCATGGTCGGTGACATGTGCCTAGTTTGGTTCTTTGGTGTGCATAGTAGCCATACCGTGCCTCTACGCATGGAAGTTCTTTGTCCTTTCTAGTCGATACATAGGGTTCCCAAACCATTGTCTCTCCCTTTGACCATTTGTGACTCGTGTTATGAGTTGTCAATGTTGACCATACAAAGTGGACTTCTTCGGGCATAGTCAGTGACGTGTGCATCCTTTGGTTGGTCACTGTGCACGTTAGCCACACCGTGCCACTACTTGTTGAAAACATGTCTACTTCCTAGTTGATAATTAGTGTTCCCAACCCATGGTTTCCCCCACTGACCATTTGTGACTCGTGTTATGAGTTTTCAACGTTGGCCACACACTGTGAAATCCGTCTGGTCATGGTTTGTGACATATGCCTACTTTGGTTTGTCACTATACATGGCTACCACGCCATGTCATTACGTATCCAAGGTCTTTGTGCTTTCTTGTTGACATCTAGTGTTCCCAAACCATTGTTAGCCCCCTCAGAATATCTGTGACTCGTGTTGTGAGTTGTCAACATTGACCACATAAAGTGAACTTCTTTGGTCATGGTCAGTGACATATGCATGCTTTGGTTGGTCACTGTGCATTGTAGCCACCCTGTGCCACTGCATATTGAAGGTACTTGTCCTTGCTACTCGATAACTAGTATTTTGAAACCATTGTCTTCCACTCTCACCATTTGCGACTCGTGTTATGAGCTGTCAATTTTTACCACACATGGTGACATTCTTTGGTCATGGTCAGTGACATATGCATACCTCGGTTGGTCATCGTGAATGGTATCCACACCGTGCTACAACGTATTGAAGGTCATTGTACTTGCTAGTTGATACCTGGTGTTCCCAAACAATTGTGTCCCCCTCTGATTATTTGTGGCTCTTATTATGAGTTGTCAACGTTGACCACACACGGCGGATTTCTTTGGTCAAAGGCAGTACATATGCCTACTTTGGTCAGTCATTGTGCATGGTAGCCACACCGTGCTACTACTGATTGAAGGGTGTTGTACTTGCTAGTTGAGAACTGATATTCCCGGACCGTTGTTTTCCCCTCTGACCGTTTGTGACTCGTGTTATGGTTGGTAAACGTTAACCACCCATATTGAAATTCTTTGGTCATGGTCAGTGACATATGCTTAGTTGTTTGTTTGGTGTGCATAGTAGCCACACCGTGCCACTACGTATTGAAGTTGTTTGTCCTGTCTAGTCGATATATAGGGTTCTTAAGCCATTGTATCTCCCTCTGACCATTTGTGACTTGTGTTATGAGTTGTCAATGTTGACCACACATAGTGGACTTCTTCGATCATAGTCTGTGACGTATGCATCCTTTGGTTGGTCACTGTGCAGGCTAGCCACACCGTGCCACTGCTTGTTGAAGGTCTTTGTACCTTCTAGCTGATAACTAGTGTTCCCAACCCATTGTTTCCCCCTCTGACCATTTGTGACTCGTGTTATGAGTTTTCAACGTTGACCACACACTGTGAAATCCGTTTGGTCCTGGTTTGTGACATATGTCTACTTTGGTTTGTCACTATACGTGGTGCCCACGCCGTGTCATTACGTATCAAAGGTATTTGTGCTTTCTTGTTGACAGCTAGTGTTCCCAAACCATTGTTAGCCCCCTGTGATTATTTGTGGCTCTTATTATGAGTTGTCAACGTTGACCACACACGGCGGATTTCTTTGGTCAAAGGCAGTACATATGCCTACTTTGGTCGGTCATTGTGCATGGTAGCCACACCGTGCTACTACTGATTGAAGGGTGTTGTACGTGCTAGTTGATAACTGATATTCCCGGACCATTGTTTTCCCCTCTGACCGTTTGTGACTCGTGTTATGGTTGGTAAACGTTAACCACCCATATTGAAATTCTTTGGTCATGGTCAGTGACATATGCCTACTTTGGTTGGTCATCGTGCATGGTATACACACCGTGCCACAACTTATTGAAGGTCATTGTGCTTGCTAGTTGATACCCGGTGTTCCCAAACCATTGTCTCCCCCTCTGACCATTTGTGACTCGTGGTATGAGTTGTCAACGTTGACCACACACGGCGGATTTCTTTGGTCAAAGGCAGTACATATGCCTACTTTGGTCGGTCATTGTGCATGGTAGCCACACCGTACTACTACTGATTGAAGGGTGTTGTACGTGCTAGTTGATAACTGATATTCCCGGACCATTGTTTTCCCCTCTGACCGTTTGTGACTCGTGTTATGGTTGGTAAACGTTAACCACCCATATTGAAATTCTTTGGTCATGGTCAGTGACATATGCCTACTTTGGTTGGTCATCGTGCATGGTATACACACCGTGCCACAACTTATTGAAGGTCATTGTGCTTGCTAGTTGATACCCGGTGTTCCCAAACCATTGTCTCCCCCTCTGACCATTTGTGACTCGTGGTATGAGTTGTCAACGTTGACCACACACGGCGGATTTCTTTGGTCAAAGGCAGTACATATGCCTACTTTGGTCGGTCATTGTGCATGGTAGCCACACCGTACTACTACTGATTGAAGGGTGTTGTACGTGCTAGTTGATAACTGATATTCCCGGACCATTGTTTTCCCCTCTGACCGTTTGTGACTCGTGTTATGGTTGGTAAACGTTAACCACCCATATTGAAATTCTTTGGTCATGGTCAGTGACATATGCCTACTTTGGTTGGTCATCGTGCATGGTATACACACCGTGCCACAACTTATTGAAGGTCATTGTGCTTGCTAGTTGATACCCGGTGTTCCCAAACCATTGTCTCCCCCTCTGACCATTTGTGACTCGTGGTATGAGTTGTCAACGTTGACCACACACGGCGGATTTCTTTGGTCAAAGGCAGTACATATGCCTACTTTGGTCGGTCATTGTGCATGGTAGCCACACCGTGCTACTACTGATTGAAGGGTGTTGTACTTGCTAGTTGATAACTGATATTCCCGGACCATTGTTTTCCCCTCTGACCGTTTGTGACTCGTGTTATGGTTGGTAAACGTTAACCACCCATATTGAAATTCTTTGGTCATGGTCAGTGACGTATGCCTAGTTAGTTTGTTTGGTGTGCATAGTAGACACACCGTGCCACTACGTATTGAAGTTATTTGTCCTTTCTAGTCCATGCATAGGGTTCCCAAACCATTGTCTCTCCCTCTGACCATTTGTGACTCGTGTTATGAGTTGTCAATGTTGACCACGCATACTAAATTTCTTCGGTCATAGTCAGTGACGTATTCATCCTTTGGTTGGTCACTGTGCACGCTAACCAAACCGTGCCACTACTTGTTGAAGTTCTTCATACTTGCTAGTTGATAACTAGTGTTCCCAACCCATTGTTTCACCCTCTGACCATTTGTGACTCGTGTTAAGAGTTTTCAATACTGACCACAAACTCTGAAATTGGTTTGGTCATGGTTGGTGACATATGCCTACTTTGGTTTGTTACTATACATGGTTACCACGCCGTGTCACTACATATTAAAGGTATTTGTGCTTTCTAGTTAATAGCTAGTGTTCCCAAACCATTTTTATCCCCCTTTGACTATCTGTGACTCGTGTTGTGAGTTTTCAGTGCTGACCACATGAAGTGAAATTCGTTGGTCATGGCAAGTGACATATGCATAATTTGGTTGGTCACTGTGCATGGTAGCCACGCTGTGCCACTACATATTGAAGGTATTTGTACTTTCTAGTGGATAACTAGTACTCACAAACCATTATCTTCCACCCTGACCATTTCTGACTCGTGTTATGAGTTTTCAAAGTTTACCACACTTAGTGACATTATTTGGTCATGTTCAGTGACATATGCATACTTTGGCTGGTAATCGTGCATGGTATCCACACCGTGCCACAACGTATTGAAGGTTCCTGTGCTTGCTAGTTGATACCTGGTGTTCCCAAACCATTGTCTCCCCCTCTGACCATTTGTGACTTCTATTATGAGTTGTCAACGCTGACCACACACAGCGGATTTATTTGGTCAAAGGCAGTGCATATGCCTACTTTGGTTGGTCATTGTGCATGGTAGCCACACCGTGCTTTTGCTGATTGAAGGTCACTGTACTTGCTACTTGAGAGCTGATATTCCCAGACCATTGTTTCCCCCTCAGACCGTTTGTGACACGTGTTATGGTTGGTCAACGTTGACCACCCATATTGAAATTTTCTGCTCATGGTCAGTGACACATGCCTAGGTTGGTTGTTTGGTGTGCATAGTAGCCACACCGTGCCACTACGTATTGAAGTTATTTGTCCTTTCTAGTCGATACGTAGATTCCCAAACCATTGTATCTCCCTCTGACCATTTGTGACTCGTGTTATGAGCTGTCAATGTTGACCACACATAGTGGACTTCTTCGGTCATAGTTGGTGACGTATGCATCCTTTCGTTGGTCACTGTGCACGCTAGCCACACCGTGCCACTGCTTGTTGAAGGTCTTTGTACCTGCTAGCTGATAACTAGTGTCCCCAACCCATTGTTTCCCCCTCTGACCATTTGTGAATCGTGTTATGCGTTTTCAACGTTGACCACACACTGTGAAATTCTTTTGGTCATGGTTAGTGACATATGCCTACATTGGTTTGTCACTATACGTGGTTACCACACCGTGTCAGTACGTATCGAAGGTCTCTGTGCTTTCTAGTTGATAGCTAGTATTCCCAAACCATTGTTACCCCCTTTGAATATCTTTGACTCGTGTTGTGAGTTGTCAACATTGACCACATGAAGTGAAAATCTTTGGTCATGGTCAGTGACATATGCATACTTTGGTTGGTCACTGTGCATTGCACCACACTGTGCCACTGCATATTGAATGTATTTGTACTTGCTATCCAATAACTAGTATTTGGGAACCATTATCTTCCACTCTGACCATTTGTGACTCGTGTAGTGAGTTGTCAAAGTTTACCACACATGGTGACATTCTTTGGTCATCGTCAGTGACATATGGTTGGTCATCGTGCATGGTCTCCACACCGTGCCACAACGTACTGAAGGTCATTGTGCTTGCTAGTTGATACCTGGTGTTTCCAAACAATTGTTTTCCCCTCTGACGATCTGTGACTCGTATTATGAGTTGGCAACGTTGACCATATACATCGGATTTATTTGGTCAAAGGCCGTACATATGCATACTCTGGTCGGGCATTGTGCATGGTAGCCACACCGTGCTACTACTGATTGAAGGTCGTTGTACTTGCTAGTTGAGAACTGATATTCGCGGACCATTGTTTCCACCTCTGACCGTTTGTGACTCGTGTTATGGTTGGAGAACGTTGACCACCCACATTGAAATTGTTTGGTCATGGTCAGTGACATATGCCTAGTTTGATTGTTTTGTGTGCATAGTAGCCACACCGTGCAACTACGTATTGAAGTTATTCATCCTTCGTAGTCCACGCATAGGGTTCCCAACCCATTTTCTCTACCTCTGACCATTCGCGACTCGTGTTATGAGTTGTCAATGTTGACCACACATAGTGGACTTCTTCCGTCATAGTCAGTGACGTAGTCATCCTTTGGTTGGTCACTGTGCACGCTAGCCACACCGTGCCACTACTTGTTGAAGTTCTTCATACTTTCTAGTTCATATCTAGTGTTCACAGCCCATTGTTTCCCCCTCTGACCATTTTTGACTCGTGTGATGAGTTTTCAACGTTGACCACACACCGTGAAATTTGTTGGTCATGGTTAGTGACATATGCCTACTTTGGTTTGTCATTGTACGTGGTTACCACGCCATTTCACTATGTATTGAAGGTCTTTGTGATTTCTAGTTGATAGCTAGTGTTCCCAAACCCTTGTTTTACCCCCCTCTAACTATCAGTGACTCGTGTTGTGACTTGTCAATGCTGACCACATGAAGTGAAATTCGTTGGTCATGGTCAGTGACATATGCCTACTTTGGTTCGTCACTATGCATGGTAGCCACGCTGTGCCACTACATATTGAAGGTAGTTTTACTTGCTAGTCAATAACTAGTATTCACAAACCATTATCTTCCACCCTGACCATTTGTGACTCGTGTTGTGGGTTGTCAGAGTTCACCACACTTAGTGACATTATTTGGTCATGGTCAGTGACATATGCCTACTTTGGTTGGTCATCGTGCATGGTATACACACCGTGCCACAACTTATTGAAGGTCATTGTGCTTGCTAGTTGATACCCGGTGTTCCCAAACCATTGTCTCCCCCTCTCACCATCTGTGAATCCTATTATGAGTTGTCAATGCTGACCACACACAGCGGATTTCTCTGGTCAAAGGTAGTACATATGCCTACTTTGGTGGGTCATTGTGCATGGTAGCCACACCGTGCTTATACTGATTGAAGGTCGCTGTACTTGCTAGTTGAGAACTGATATTCACAGACCATTGTTTCCCCCTCTGACTGTTTGTGACTCGTGTTATGGTTGGTGAATGTTGACCACCCATATTGAAATTCTTTCATCATGGTCGGAGACGTTTGCCTAGTTTGGTTGTTTGGTGTGCATAGTAGCCACACCGTGCCACTACGCACTGAAGTCCTTTGTCCTTTCTAGTCAATACATAGAGTTCCCAACCCATTGTCTATCCCTCTGACCATTTGTGAATCGTGTTATGTGTTGTCAATGTTGACCATACATAGTGGACTTATTTGGTCATTGTGGGTGACGTGTGCATCATCTGGTTGGTCACTGTGCACGCTAGCCACACCGTGCCACTACTTGTTGAAAATCTGTCTACTTGCTAGTTGATAACCAGTGTTCCCAACCCATGGTTTCCCCCACTGACCATTTGTGACTCGTGTTATGTGTTTTCAACGTTGACCACATACTGTGAAATCTGTTTAGTCATGGTAAGTTACATATGCCTAGTTTGGTTTGTCACTCTATGTGGTTACCACGCCGTGTCACAACGTACCGAAGGTCTTTGTGGTTTCTAGTTGCTAGCTAGTGTTCCCAGACCATTATTACCCCCCCTGACTATCAGTGACTCGTGTTGTGAGTTGTCAACGCTGACCACATGAAGTGAAATTCGTTGGTCATGGTCAGTGACATATGCATACTTTGGTTGGTTACTGTGCATGGTAGCCACGCGGTGCCACTACATATTGAAGGTATTTGTACTTGCTAGTCGATAACTAGTATTCACAAACCATTATCTTCCACCCTGACCATTTGTGACTCGAGTTATGAGTTTTCAGAGTTTGCCACACTTAGTGACATGATTCGGGCATGGTCTGTGACATATGCCTACTTTGGTTGGTCATCGTGCATGGTATCCAAACCGTGCCACAAATTATTGAAGGTCCTTGTGCTTGCTAGTTGATACCTGGTGTTCCCAAACCATTGTCTCCCCCTCTGACCATTTGTGACTCCTATTATGAGTTGTCAACGCTGACCACACACAGCGGATTTCTTTGGTCAAATGTAGTACATATTCCTACTTTGGTCGGTCATTGTGCATGGTAGCCACGCCGTGCTTATACTGATTGAAGGTCGTTGTACTTGCTAGTTGAGAACTGATATTCACAGACCATTGTTTCCCCCCCTGACCGTTTGTGACTCGTGTTATGGTTGGTGAATGTTGAGCACCCATATTGAAATTCTTTCATCATGGTCGGTGACATATGCCTAGTTTGGTTCTTTGGTGTGCATAGTAGCCATACCGTGCCACTACGCATTGAAGTTCTATGTCCTTTCTAGTCAATACATAGGGTTTCCAAACCATTGTCTCTCCCTCTGACCATTTGTGACTCGTGTTATGAGTTGTCAATATTGACCACGCATACAGGATTTCTTCGGTCATAGTCAGCGACATATTCATCCTTTGGTTGGTCACTGTGCACGCTAGCCAAACCGTGCCGCTACTTGTTGAAGTTCTTCATACTTGCTAGTTGATAACTAGTGGTCCTAATCCATTATCCCCCCCTCTGACCATTTGTGACTCGTGTTAAGATTTTCAATATTGATCACACACTGTGAAATTCGTTTGGTCATGGCTAGTGACATATGCCTTCTTTGGTTTGTCACTGTACATGGTAACCACACCGGGTCACTACAAATTAAAGGTATTTGTGCTTTCTATTTAATAGCTAGTGTTCCCAAACCATTGCTACCCCCATTTGACTATCTGTGACTCGTGTTGTGAGTTGTCAAAGCTGACCACATGAAGTGAAATTCGTTGGTCATGGTCAGTGACATATGCATACTTTGGTTGGTCACTATGCATGGTAGCCACGCTGTGCCACTACATATTGAAGGTATTTGTACTTGCTAGTGGATAACTAGTATTCACAACCCATTATCTTCCACCCTGACCATTTGTGACTCATGTTACGAGTTGTCAACGTTTGCCACACTCAGTGACATTATTTGGTCATGGTCAGTGACATATGCCTACTTTGGCTGGTCATCGTGCATGGTATCCACACCATGCCACAACGTATTGAAGGTCCTTGTGCTTGCTAGTTGATACCTGGTGTTCCCAAACCATTGTCTCCCCCTCTGACCATTTGTGACTCGTGTTATGAGTTGTCAGAGTTTACCACACTTAGTGACAAAATTTGGTCATGGTCAGTGACATATGCCTACTTTGGCTGGTCATCGTGCATGGTATCCACACCATGCCACAACGTATTGAAGGTCCTTGTGCTTGCTAGTTGATACCTGGTGTTCCCAAACCATTGTCTCCCCCTCTGACCATTTGTGACTCCTATTATGAGTTTTCAACGCTGACCACACACAACGGATTTATTTGGTCAAAGGCAGTACATATGCCTATGTTGGTCGGTCATTGTGCATGGTAGCCACACTGTGCTTATACTGATTGAAGGTCACTGTACTTGCTAGTCGAGAACTGATATTCCCATACCATTGTTTCCCCCTCTGACCGTTTGTGACACGTGTTATGGTTGGTCAACGTTGACCACCCATATTGACATTTTCTGGTCATGGCCAGTGACACATGCCTAGTTTGGTTGTTTGGTGTGCATAGTAGCCACACCGTGCCACTACGTATTGAATTTTGTTTTCCTTTCTAGTCGATACATAGGGTTCTTAAACCATTGTATCTCCCTCTGACCATTTGTTACTCGTGTTATGAGTTGTCAATGTTGACCACACATAGTGGACTTCTTCAGTCATAGTCTGTGACGTATGCATCCTTTGGTTGGTCACTGTGCATGCTAGCCACACCGTGCCACTGCTTGTTGAAGGTCTTTGTACCCGCTAGCTGAAAACTAGTGTTCCCAACCCATTGTTTGCCCCTTTGACCATTTGTGACTCGTGTTATGCGTTTTCAACGTTGACCACACACTGTGAAATTATTTTGGTCGTGGTCAGTGACACATGCCTACTTTGGTTTGTCACTGCACGTGGTTACCACGGCGTGTCACTACGTATCAAAGGTCTCTGTGCTTTTTAGTTGATAGCTAGTGTTCCAAAACCATTGTTACCCCCTTTGAATATCCGTGACTCGGGTTGTAAGTTGTCAACATTGACCACATGAAGTTAAATTCTTTGGTCATGGTCAGTGACATATGCATACTTTGGTTGGTCACAGTGCATTGTAGCCAGACTGTGCCACTGCATATTGAATGTATTTGCACTTGCTAGCCTATAACTAGTATTAGGAAGCATTATGTTCCACTCTGACCATTTGTGACTCGTGTAGTGAGTTGTCAAAGTTTACCACACATGGTGATATTATTTGGTCATGGTCAGTGACATATGGTTGGTCATCGTGCATGGTCTCGACACCGTGCCACAACGTACTGAAGGTCATTGTGCTTGCTAGTTGATACCTGGTGTTCCCAAACAATTGTTTCCCCCTCTGACTATTTCTGACTCGTATTATGAGTTGTCAACATTGACCATACACATCGGATTTCTTTGGACAAATACAGGACATATGCCTACTCTGGTCAGTCATTGTGCATGGTAGCCACACTGTGCTACTACTGATTGAAGGGCGTTGTACTTGCTAGTTGAGAACTGATATGCCCGGACCATTGTTTCCCCCTCTCACTGTTTGTGACTCGTGTTATGGTTGCTGAACGTTGACCACCCATATTGAAATTCTTTGGTCAAGGTTAGTGACATATGCCTAGTTTGGTTGTTTGGTGTGCACAGTAGCCACACCGTGCCACTACGTATTGAATTTATTCGTCTTTTATAGTCCATGCACAGGGTTCCCAACCCATTGTCTCTCCCTTTGACCAATCATGACTCATGTTATGAGTTGTCAATGTTGACCACATATTGTGGACTTCTTCCATCATAGTCAGTGACATATTCATCCTTTAGTTGGTCACCGTGCACGCTAGCCACACCGTGCCACTACTTCTTGAAGTTCTTCATACTTGCTAGTTGATAACTAGTGTTCCCAGCCCATTGTTTCCCCCTCTGACCATTAGTGACTCGTGTGATGAGTTCTCAACGTTGACCACACACCGTGAAATTCTTTGGTCATGGTTAGTGACATATGCCTAGTTTGGTTTGTTACTGTACGTGGTTACCACGGCATGTCACTATGTATTGAAGGTCTTTGTGCTTTCTAGTTGATAGCTAGAGTTCCCAACCCATTGCTAACCCCCTCTGTCTGTCAGTGACTCATGTTGTGAGTTGTCAACTCTGACCACATGAAGTGAAATTCGTTGGTCATGGTCAGTGACATATGCATACTTTGGCTGGTTACTGTGCATGGTAGCCACGCTGTGCCACTACATATTGAAGGTATTTGTAATTGCTAGCTGATAACTAGTATTCACAAACCATTATCTTCCACCCTGACCATTTGTGACTCGTGTTATGAGTTGTCAGAGTTTACCACACTTAGTGACAAAATTTGGTCATGGTCAGTGACATATGCCTACTTTGGTTGGTCATCGTGCATGGTATCCACACCGTGCCACAACTTATTGAAGGTCATTGTGCTTGCTAGTTGATACCTGGTGTTCCCAAACCATTGTCTCCCCCTCTGACCATTTGTGACTCGTGTTATGAGTTGTCAGAGTTTACCACACTTAGTGACAAAATTTGGTCATGGTCAGTGACATATGCCTACTTTGGTTGGTCATCGTGCATGGTATCCACACCGTGCCACAACTTATTGAAGGTCATTGTGCTTGCTAGTTGATACCTGGTGTTCCCAAACCATTGTCTCCCCCTCTCACCATCTGTGACTGCTGTTATGAGTTGTCAACACTGACCACACACAGCGGATTTCTTTGGTCAAAGGTAGTACATATGCCTACTTTGGTCGGTCATTGTGCATGGTAGCCACACCATGCTTATAGTGATTGAAGGTCGCTGTACTTGCTAGTTGAGAACTGATACTCACCGACCATTGTTTCCCCCTCTGACCGTTTGTGACTCGTGTTATGGTTGGTGAATGTTGACCACCCATATTGAAATTCTTTCATCATGGTCGGTGACGTCTGCCTAGTTTGGTTGTTTGGTGTGCATAGTAGCCACACCGTGCCACTACGCACTGAAGTCCTTTGTCCTTTCTGGTCAATACACAGGGTTCCCAAACAATTGTCTATCCCTCTGACCATTTGTGACTCGTGTTATGAGTTGTCAATGTTGACCATACATAGTGGACTTCTTCGGTCATATTGAGTGACGTGTGCATCCTCTGGCTGGTCACTGTGTACATTAGCCACACCGTGCCACTACTTGTTGAAAAGCTTTCTACTTGCTAGTGTATAACTAGTGTTCCCAACCCATGGTTTCCCCCATTGACCATTTGTGACTCGTGTTATGAGTTTTCAACGTTGACCACACACTGTGAAATCTCTTTGGTCATGGTCAGTTGCATATGCATAGTTTCGTTTGTCACTGTACGTGGTTACCAGGCCGTGTCACTGCGTATTGGAGGTCTTTGTGCTTTCTAGTTGATAGCTAGTGTTCCCAAACCATTGTTACCCCCCTCTGACTATCGGTGACTCGAGTTGTGAGTTGTAAACGCTGACCACATGAAGTGGAATTCGTTGGTCATGGTCAGTGACATATGCATACTTTGGTTGGTCACTGTGCGTGGTAGCCACGCTGTGCCACTACATATTGAAGGTATTTGTACTTGCTAGTCGATAAGTTGTATTCACAAACCATTATCTTTCACCCTGACCATTTGTGACTCGTGTTATGAGTTGTCAGAGTTTACCACACTTAGTGACATTGTTTGGTCATGGTCAGTGACATATGCCTACTTTGGTTGGTCATCGTGCATGGTATCCACACCGTGCCACAACTTATTGAAGGTCCTTGTGCTTGCTAGTTGATACCTGGTGTTCCCAAACCATTGTCTCCCCCTCTGACCATTTTTTACTCCTATTATGAGTTGTCAACGCCGAACACACACAGCGCATTTCTTTTGTCAAAACGTATTCATCCTTTGGTTGGTCACTGTGCATGCTAACCAAACCGTGCCACTACTTGTTGAAGTTCTTCATACTTGCTAGTTGATAACTAGTGTTCCCAACCCATTGTTTCCCCCTCTGACCATTTGTGACTCGTGTTAAGAGTTTTCAATATTAACCACACACTGTGAAATTGGTTTGGTCATGGTTAGTGACACATGCCTACTTTGGTTTGTCACTGTACATGGTTACCACGCCGTGTCACTACATATTAAAGGTATTTGTGCTTTCTAGTTAATAGCTAGTGTTCCCAAACCATTTTTATCCCCCTTTGACTATCTGTGACTCGTGTTGTGAGTTTTCAGCGCTGACCACATGAAGTGAAATTCGTTGGTCATGGCAAGTGACATATGCATACTTTGGTTGGTCACTGTGCATGGTAGCCACACTGTGCCACTACATATTGAAGGTATTTTTACTTTCTAGTGGATAACTAGTATTCAAAAACCATTATCTTCCACCCTGACCATTTGTGACTCGTGTTATGAGTTTTCAAAGTTTTCCACACTTAGTGACATTATTTGGTCATGGTCAGTGACATATGCATACTTTGGCCTGGCATCGTGCATGGTATCCACACCGTGCCACAATGTATCAAAGGTCCTTGTGCTTGCTAGTTGATACCTGGTGTTCCCAAACCATTGTCTCCCCCTCTGACCATTTGTGACTCCTCTGATGAGTTTTCAACGCTGACCACACAGAGCGGATTTATTTGGTCAAAGGCAGTACATATGGCTACTTTGGTCGGTCATTGTGCATGGTAGCCACATCGTGCTTATGCTGATGGAAGGTCACTGTACTTGATCGCTGAGAGCTGGTATTCCCAGACCATTGTTTCCCCCTCAGACCGTTTGTGACATGTGTTATGGTTGGTCAACGTTGACCACCCATATTGAAATTTTCTGCTCATGGTCAGTGACACATGCCTAGTTTGGTTGTTTGATGTGCATAGTAGCCACACTATGCCACTACGTATTGAAGTTCTTTGTCCTTTCTAGTCGATACGTAGGATTCCCAAACCATTGTCTCTCCCTCTGACCATTTGTGACTCGTGTGATGAGCTGTCAATGTTGACCACACATAGTGGACTTATTCGGTCATAGTCAGTGACGTATGCATCGTTTGGTTGGTCACTGTGCACGCTAGCCACACCGTGCTACTGCTTGTTGAAGGTCTTTGTACCTGCTAGCTGATAACTAGTGTCCCCAACCCATTGTTCCCCCCTCTGACCATTTGTGACTCGTGTTATGCGTTTTCAACGTTGACCACACACTGTGAAATTCTTTTGGTCATGGTTAGTGACATATGCCTACTTTGGTTTGTCACTATACGTGGTTACCACACCGTGTCAGTACGTATCGAAGGTCTCTGTGCTTTCTAGTTGATAGCTAGTATTCCCAAACCATTGTTACCCCCTTTGAATATCTGTGACTCGNCCCAACCCATTGTTTCCCCCTCTGACCATTTGTGACTCGTGTTATGCGTTTTCAACGTTGACCACACACGGTGAAATTCTTTTGGTCATGGTTAGAGACATATGCCTACTTTGGTTTGTCACTATACGTGGTTACCACACCGTGTCAGTACGTATCGAAGGTCTCTGTGCTTTCTAGTTTATAGCTAGTATTCCCAAACCATTGTTACCCCCTTTGAATTTCTGTGACTCGTGTTGTGAGTTGTCAACATTGACCACATGAAGTGAAATTCTTTGGTCATGGTCAGTGACATATGCATACTTTGGTTGGTCACTGTGCATTGCACCACACTGTGGCACTGCATATTGAATGTATTTGTACTTGATAGCCGATAACTAGTATTTAGGAACCATTGTCTTCCACTCTGATCATTTGTGACTCGTGTAGTGAGTTGTCAAAGTTTACCACACATGGTGACATTCTTTGGTCATGGTCAGTGACATATGGTTGGTCATCGTGCAGCATCTCCACACCGTGCCACAACGTTCTGAAGGTCATTGTGCTTGCTAATTGATACCTGGTGTTCACAAACAATTGTTTCCCCCTCTGACGATTTGTGACTCGTATTATGAGTTGTCAACGTTGACCATATACCTCGGATTTCTTTGGTCAAAGGCCGTACATATGCCTACTCTGGCCGGGCATTGTGCATGGTAGCCACACCGTGCTACTACTGATTGAAGGTCGTTGTACTTGCTAGTTGAGAACTGATATTCCCGGACCATTGTTTCCCCCTCTGACCGTTTCTGACTCGTGTTATGGTTGGAGAACGTTGACCACCCATATTGAAATTCTTTGGTCATGGTCAGTGACATATGCCTAGTTTGGTTGTTTTATGTGCATAGTAGCCACACCGTGCCACTACGTATTGAAGTTATTCGTCCTTTCTAGTTCATGCATAGGGTTCCCATCCCATTTTCTCTACCTCTGACCATTCGTGACTCGTGTCATGAGTTGTCAATGTTGACCACACATAGTGGACTTCTTCCGTCATAGTCAGTGACGTATTCATCCTTTGGTTGGTCACTGTGCACGCTAGCCACACCGTGCCACTACTTGTTGAAGTACTTCATACTTGCTAGTTCATAACTAGTCTTCCCAGACCATTGTTTCCCCCTCTGACCATTAGTGACTCGTGTGATGAGTTTTCAACGTTGACCACACACCGTGAAATTTGTTAGTCATGGTTAGTGACATATGCCTACTTTGGTTTGTCACTGTACGTGGTTACCACGCCATTTCACTATGTATTGAACGTATTTGTGCTTTCTAGTTGATAGCTAGTGTTCCCAAACCATTGTTATCCCCCTCTGACTATCAGTGACTCGTGTTGTGACTTGTCAATGCTGACCACATGAAGTGAAATTCGTTGGTCATGGTCAGTGACATATGCATACTTTGGTTGGTCACTGTGCATTGTAGCCACACTGTGCCACTACATATTGAAGGTATTTTTACTTGCTAGTCATGAACTAGTATTTTGAAACCATTACCTTCGACCCTCACCATTTGTGACTCGTGTTATGAGCTGTCAAAATTTACCACACATGGTGACATTCTTTGGTCATGGTCAGTGACATATGCATACATTGGTTGGTCATCGTGCATGGTATCCACACTGTGCCACAACGTATTGAAGGTCATTGTGCTTACTAGCTGATACCTGGTGTTCCCAAACAATTGTGTCCCCCTCTGACTATTCGTGACTCGTATTATGAGTTGTCAATGCTGACCACACACGGCGGATTTCTTTGGTCAAAGGCAGTACATATGCCTACTTTGGTCGGTCATTGTGCATGGTAGCCACACCGTGCTACTACTGATTGAAGGGCGTTGTACCTGCTAGCTGAGAACTGATATTCCCGGACCATTGTTTCCCCCTCTGACCGTTTGTGACTCGTGTTATGGTTGGTGAACATTGACCACCCATATTGAAATTCTTTGGTCATGGTCAGTGACATATGCATACTTTGGTTGGTCACTGTGCATGGTAGCCACGCTGTGCCACTACATATTGAAGGTATTTGTACTTTCTAGTGGATAACTAGTATTCACAAACCATTATCTTCCACCCTGACCATTAGTGACTCGTGTTTTGAGTTGTCAAAGTTTACCACACTTAGTGACATTATTTGGTCATGGTCAGTGACATATGCATACTTTGGCTGGTCATCATGCATGGTATCCACACCGTGCCACAACGTATTGAAGGTCCTTGTGCTTGCTAGTTGATACCTGGTGTTCCCAAACCATTGTCCCCCCCTCTAACCATTTATGACTCGTATTATGAGTTGTCAACGCTGACCACACACAGCGGATTTATTTGGTCAAAGGCAGTACATATGCCTACTTTGGCCGGTCATTGTTCATGGTAGCCACACCGTGCTTATGCTGATTGAAGGTCACTGTACTTGCTAGTTGAGAGCTGGTATTCCCAGACCATTGTTTCCCCCTCAGACCGTTTGTGACACGTGTTATGGTGGGTCAACGTTGACCACCCATGTTGAAAATTTCTGCTCATGGTCAGTGACACATGCCTAGTTTGGTTGTTTGGTGTGCATAGTAGCCACACCGTGCCACTACGTATTGAAGTTCTTTGTCCTTTCTAGTCGATACGTAGGATTCCCAAACCATTGTCCATCTTTCTGACCATTTGTGACTCGTGTTATGAGCTGTCAATGTTGACCACACATAGTGGACTTCTTCGGTCATAGTCAGTGACGTATGCATCCTTTGGTTGGTCACTGTGCACGCTAGCCACACCGTGCCACTGCTTGATGAAGGTCTTTGTACCTGCTAGCTGATAACTAGTGTCCCCAACCCATTCTTCCCTCCTCTGACCATCTGTGACTCGTGTTATGCGTTTTCAACGTTGACCACACACTGTGAAATTCGTTTGGTCATGGTTAGTGACATATGCCTACTTTGGTTTATCACTATACGTGGTTACCACACCGTGTCAGTACGTATCGAAGGTCTCTGTGCTTTCTAGTTCATAGCTAGTATCCCCAAACCATTGTTACCCCCTTTGAATATATGTGACTCGTGTTGTGAGTTGTCAACATTGACCACATGAAGTGAAATTCTTTGGTCATGGTCAGTGACATATGCATACTTTGGTTGGTCATTGTGCATTGCACCACACTATGCCACTGCATATTGAATGTATTTTTACTTGCTAGCCGATAACTAGTATTTAGGAACCATTATCTTCCACTCTGACCATTTTCGACTGGTGTAGTGAGTTGTCAAAGTTTACCACACATGGTGACATTCTTTGGTCATGGTCAGTGACATATGGTTGGTCATCGTGCATGGTCTCCACACCGTGCCACAATGTACTGAAGGTCATTGTGCTTGTCAGTTGATACCTGGTGTTCCCAAACAATTATTTCCCCCTCTGACGATATGTGACTCGTATTATGAGTTGTCAACGTTCACCATACACATCGGATTTCTTTGGTCAAAGGCCGTACATATGCCTACTCTGGTCGGGCATTGTGCATGGTAGCCACACTGTGCTACTACTGATTGAAGGTCGTTGTACTTGCTAGTTGAGAACTGATGTTCCCGGACAATTGTTTCCCCCTCTGTCCGTTTGTGACTCGTGTTATGGTTGGAGAAAATTGACCTTCCATATCGAAATTCTTTGGTCATGGTCAGTGGCATATGCCTAGTTTGGTTGTTTTGTATGCATAGTAGCCACACCGTGCAACTACGTATTGGAGTTATTTGTCCTTTCTAGTCCATGCATAGGGATCCCAACCCATTTTCTCTATTATGAGTATAATGAGTTGTCAACGTTGACCATATACATCGGATTTCTTTGGTCAAAGGCCGTACATATGCCTACTATGGTGGGGCATTGTGCATGGTAGCCACACCGTGCTTCTACTGATTGAAGGTCGTTGTACTTGCTATTTCAGAACTGATATTCCTGGACCGTTGTTTCCCCCTCTGAACGTTTGTGACTCGTGTTATGGTTGGTGAACGCTGACCACCGATATTGAAATTCTTTGGTCATGGTCAGTGACATATGCCTGGTTTGGTTGTTTTGTGTGCATAGTAGCCACACCGTGCCACTACGTATTGAAATTATTCTTCCTTTCTAGTCCATGCATTGGGTTCCCAACCCATTTTCTCTACCTTTGACCATTCGTGAGTCGTGTTATGAGTTGTCAATGTTGACCACACATAGTGGACTTCCTCCGTCATAGTCAGTGACATATTCATCCTTTGGTTGGTCACTGTGCACGCTAGCCACACCGTGCCACTACTTGTTGAAGTTCTTCATACTTGCTAGTTCATAACTAGTGTTCCCAGCCCATTGTTTCCCCCTCTGACTATTTGTGACTCGTGTGATGAGTTTTCAACGTTGACTACACACCGTGAAATTCGTTGGTCATGGTTAGTGACATATGCCTACGTTGGTTTGTCACTGTACGTGGTTACCAAGCCATTTCACTATGTATTGAAGGTCTTTGTGCTTTCTAGTTGATAGCTAGTGTTCCCAAACCATTGTTACCCCCTCTGACTATGAGTGACTCGTGTTGTGACTTGTCAATGCTGACCACATGAAGTGAAATTCGTTGGTCATGGTCAGTGACATATGCATACTTTGGTTCGTCATTGTGCATGGTAGCCACGCTGTGCCACTACATATTGAAGGTATTTTTACTTGCTAGTCAATAACTAGTATTCAAAAACCAATATCTTCCACCCTGACCATTTGTGACTCGTGTTATGAGTTGTCAGAGTTTACCATACTTAGTGAAATTATTTGGTCATGGTCAGTGACATATGCCTACTTTGGTTGGTCATCGTGCATGGTATACACACCATCCCACAACTTATTTAAGGTCATTGTGCTTGCTAGTTGATACCCGGTGTTCGCAAACCATTGTCTCCCCCTCTCACCATCTGTGAATCCTATTATGATTTGTCAACGCTGACCACACACAGCGGATTTCTCTGGTCAAAGGTAGTACATATGCCTACTCTGGCCGGTCATTGTGCATGGTAGCCACACCGTGCTTATACTGATTGAAGGTCGCTGTACTTGCTAGTTGATAACTGATATTCACAGACCATTGTTTCCCCCTCTGACCGTTTGTGACTCGTGTTATGGTTGGTGA
>SZWC01000319.1:103729-139432 GCA_023375785.1 Penium margaritaceum | reverse complement strand
TATAAGCACTAAGCCAAATCACATGGTGTTCATATGATATCCAAGTGACATTATAAGGGTTCCTATGGGTAAAGGGCATAAAACAAGGGGGTGTAAGATTAGAGGGTAGTTTTCAAAAGTATGAATGATAACAAAGTTAGTTTAATCATAAAAATTTAACGCAGACGGAATTTCAAATAGTGCAACTTTGAGCTTGAATAACCTCTCAACCATTGCTCCGATTGACCAGCCGTAAGGAGGAAAGTTGACTACCCACAGTGAAACTCTTTTTATGATATTCAGTGACACAAGCATACTTTGGTTGGTCATTGTGCATGGTAGCCACACCGTGCCACCACTTATCGAAGGACTTTGTACTTGCTAGTCGATACCGAGTATTCCCAAACCATTGTTTCTCCCTCTGCCCACTTTTGACTTGTAATATGAGATGTGAACGTTGACCACACACAAAAAACTTCTTTGGTCATGAGCAGTGATGTATGCCTACTTGGATAGGTCATTGTGCACGGTAGCCACACGGTGCCAGTGCATACAAAAGACCTTTGTTCTTGCTAGAAGATACATAGTGTTTTGAAACCATGTTTTCCCCCTGTGACCATTTGTGACTCATGTTATGGGTTGTGAACGTTAACAACCCATATTGAAATTCTTTGGTCATGGTTTGTGACATATGCCTAGTTTGGGTTGTCACTATACGTGGTTACCATGCCGTGTCACTACGTATTGGAGGTCTTTGTGCTTTCTAGTTGATAGCTAGTGTTCCCAAACCATTGTTACCCCCCTCTGACTATCAGTGACTCGTGTTGTGAGTTGTCAACGCTGACCACATGAAGTGAAATTCGTTGGTCATGGTCAGTGACATATGCATACTTTGGTTGGTCACTGTGCGTGGTAGCCACACTGTGCCACTACGTATTGAAGGTATTTGTACTTGCTAGTCGATAACTAGTATTCACAAACCATTATCTTTCACCCTGGCCATTTGTGACTCGTGTTATAAGTTTTCAGAGTTTACCACACGTAGTGAAATTATTTGGTCATGGTCAGTGACACATGCCTACTTTGGTTGGTCATCGTGCATGGTATTCACACCGTGCCACAACTTATTGAAGGTCCTTGTGCTTGCTTGTTGATACCTGGTGTTCCCAAACCATTGTCTCCCCCTCTGACCATTTTTGACTCCTATTATGAGTTGTCAACGCTGAACACACACAGCGGATTCCTTTGGTCAAAGGTAGAATATATGCCTACTTTGGTCGGTCATTGTGCATGGTAGCCACACCGTGCTTATACTGATTGAAGGTCGCTGTACTTGCTAGTTGAGAACTGGTATTCACCAACCATTGTTTCCCCCTCTGACCGTTTGTGACTCGTGTTATGGTTGGTGAATGTTGACCACCCATATTGAAATTCTTTCATCATGGTCGGTGACGCTCGCCTAGTTTGGTTGTTCGGTGTGCATAGTAGCCACACCGTGCCACTACGCACTGAAGTCCTTTGTCCTTTCTAGTCGATACATAGGGTTCCCAAACCATTGTCTATCCCTCAGACCATTCGTGACTCGTGTTATGAGTTGTCAATGTTGACCATACATAGTGGACTTCTTCGGTCATATTGAGTGATGTGTGCATCCTCTGGCTGGTCACGGTGCACACTAGCCACACCGTGCCACTACTTGTTGAAAATCTTTCTACTTGCTAGTGTATAACTAGTGTTCCCAACCCATGTTTTCCCCCGCTGACCATTTGTGACTCGTGTTATGAGCTTTCAACGTTGACCACACACTGTGAAATCTATTTGGTCATGGTCAATTACATATGCCTAGTTTGGTTTGTCACTATACGTGGTTACCATGCCTTGTCACTACGCATTGAAGGTCTTTGTGCTTTCTAGTTGATAGCTAGTGTTCCCAAACCATTGTTACCCCCCTCTGACTATCAGTCACTCGTGTTGTGAGTTGTCAGCGCTGACCACATGAAGTGAAATTTGTTGGTCATGGTCAGTGATATAGGCATACTTTGGTTGGTCACTGTGCATGGTAGCCACGCTGTGCCACTACATATTGAAGGTATTTGTACTTTCTAGTCGATAACTAGTATTCACAAACCATTATCTTCCACCCTGACCATTTGTGACTCGTGTTATGAGTTGTCAGAGTTTACCACACTTAGTGACATTATTTAATCATGGTCAGTGACATATGCCTACTTTGGTTGGTCATTGTGCATGGTATCCACACCGTGCCACAACTTATTGAAGGTCCTTGTGCTTGCTAGTTGATACCTGGTGTTCCCAAACCATTGTCTCCCCCTCTGACCATTTGTGACTCCTATTATGAGTTGTCAACGCTGGCCACACACCGCGCATTTCTTTGGTCAACGGTAGTACATATTCGTACTTTGGTCGGTCATTGTGCATGGTAGCCACACCGTGCTTATACTGATTGAAGGTCCCTGTACTTGCTAGTTGGGAATTGATACTCACAGACCATTGTTTCCCCCTCTGACCGTTTTTGACTCGTGTTATGGTTGGTGAATATTGACAACCCATATTCAAAGTCCTTTCATCATGGTCGGTGACATATGCCTAGTATGGTTCTTTGGTGTGCATAGGAGCCACACCGTGCCACTACGTATTGAAGTTCTTCGTCCTTTCTAGTTGATACATAGGGTTCCCAAACCATCGTCTCTCCCTCTGACCATTTGTGACTCGTGTTATGAGTTGTCAATATTGACCATACATAGTGGACTTCTTCAGTCATAGTCAGTGACGTGTGCATCCTTTGGTTGGTCACTGTACATGCTAGCCACACCGTGCCACTACTTGTTGAAAATGTTTCTACTTGCTAGTTGATAACAAGTGCTCCCAACCCATGGTTTCTCCCACTGACCATTTGTGACTCGTGTTATGAGTTTTCAACGTTGACCACACACTGTGAGATCCGTTTGGTCCTGGTTTGTGACATATGCCTACTTTGGTTTGTCACTGTACATGGTTACCACGCCGTTTCATTACGTATCAAAGGTATTTGTGCTTTCTTGTTGACAGCTTGTGTTCTCAAACCACTTCTAGCCCCCTCTGTCTATCTGTGACTTGTGTTGTGAGTTGTAAATGGTGACCACATGAAGTGAAATTCTTTGTTCGTGGTCAGTGACATATGCATATTTTGGTTGGTCACTGTGCATTGTGCCACTACATATTGAAGGTATTTGTACTTGCTAGTCGATAACTAGTATTCACAAACCATTATCTTCCACCCTGACCATTTGTGACTCGTGTTCTGAGTTGTCAAAGTTTACTACCTGTCAATGACACGTGCATACCTTGGTTGGTTATCGTGCATGGTATCCCTACAGTGCAATAACGTATTGAACGTCATTGTGCTTGCTAGTTGATACCTGGTGTTCCCAAACAATCATTTCCCCCTCTGACTATTTGTGACTCGTATTATGAGTTGTCAACGTTGACCACATACGGCGGATTTCTTTGGTCAAAGGCAGTACATATGCCTAGTTTGGTCGGTCATTGTGCATGGTAGCCACACCGTGCTACTACTGATTGAAGGGTGTTGTACTTGCTAGTTGAGAACTGATATTCCCGGACCATTGTTGCCCCCTCTGACCGTTTGTGACTCGTGTTATGGTTGGTGAACGTTGACCACCCATATTGAAATTCTTTGGTCATGGTCATTGACATATGCCTGGTTTGTTTGTTTGGTGTCCATAGTAGACACACCGTGCCACTACGTATTGAAGTTATTTGTCCTTTCTCGTCCATGCATAGGGTTCCCAAACCATTTGCCCTCCCTCTGACCATTTGTTTCTCGTGTTATGAGTTGTCAATGTTGACCACGCATACATTATTTCTTCAGTCATAGTCAGTGACGTATTCATCCTTTGGTTGGTCACTGTGCACGCTAGCGAAACCGTGCCACTACTTGTTGAAGTTTTTCATACTTCATAGTTGATAACTAGAGTTCCGAACCCATTGTTTCCCCCTCTGACCATTTGTGACTCGTGTTAAGAGTTTTCAATATTGACCACATACTCTGAAATTCATTTGGTCATGGTTAGTGACATATGCCTACATGGTTACCACGCCGTGTCACTACATATTACAGGTATTTGTGCTTTCTAGTTAATATATAGTACTCCCAAACCATTGTTACCCCCCTTTGACTATCTGTGACTCGTGTTGTGAGTTGTCAACGCTGACCACAAGAAGTGAAATTCGTTGGTCATGGCCAGTGACATATGCATACTTTGGTTGGTCACTGTGCATGGTAGCCACGCTAAGCCACTACACATTGAAGGTATTTGTACTTGCTAGTGGATAACTTGTATTCACAAACCATTATCTTCCACCCTGACCATTTGTAACTCGTGTTATGAGTTAACATTTACCACACTTAGTGACATTATTTGGTCATGGTCAGTGACATATGCATACTTTGGCTGGTCATCGTGCATGGTATCCACACTGTGCCTTAACTTCTTGAAGGTCCTTGTGCTTGCTAGTTGATACCTAGTGTTCCCAAACCATTGTCTCCCCCTTTGACCTTTTGTTACTCCTATTATGAGTTGTCAACGCAGACCACACACAGAGGATTTCTTTGGTCAAATGCAGTACATATGCCTACTTTGGTCGGCCATTGTGCATAGTAGCCACACCGTGCTTATACTGATTGAAGGTCGCTGTACTTGCCAGTTGAGAACTGATATTCACAGACCATTGTTTCCCCCTCTGACCGTTTGTGACTCGTGTTATGGCTGGTGAATGTTGACCACCCATATTGAAATTCTTTCTTCATGGTCGGTGACATATGCCTACTTTGGTTATTTGGTGTGCATAGTAGCCACACCGTGCCACTACGCATTGAAGTTCT
Source organism: Penium margaritaceum (assembly GCA_023375785.1). Taxonomy (NCBI): domain Eukaryota; kingdom Viridiplantae; phylum Streptophyta; class Zygnematophyceae; order Desmidiales; family Peniaceae; genus Penium; species Penium margaritaceum. Next base: position 134,547 of record SZWC01000319.1, on the reverse strand, counting down.
TTGTCCTTTCTAGTCAATACATAGGGTTCCCAAACCATCGTCTCTCCCTGTGACCATTTGTGATTCGTGTTATGAGCTGCCAATGTTGACTATACATAGTGGACTTCTTCGGTCATAATGAGTGACGTGTGCATCCTCTGGTTGGTCACTGTGCACGCTAGCCACACCGTGCCACTACTTGTTGAAAATCTGTCTACTTACTAGTTGATATCTAGTGTCCCCAACCCATGGTTTCTCCCACTGACCATTTGTGACTCGTGTTATGAGTTTTCAACGTTGACCACACACTGTGAAATCCGTTTGGTCATGGTTTGTGACATATGCCTACTTTGGTTTTTCACTGTACATGGTTACCACGCCGTGTCATTACATATCGAAGGTCTTTGTGCTTTCTTGTTGGCACCTAGTGTTCCCAACCCATTGTTAGCCCCCTCTGAATATCTGTGACTTGTGTTGTGAGTTGTCAACATTGACCACATGAAGTTAATTTCTTTGGTCATGGTTAGTGACATATGCATACTTTGGTTGGTCACTGTGCATTGTAGCCACACTGTGCCACTACATATTGAAGGTATTTGTACTTGCTAGATGATAACTAGTATTTTGAAACCATTATATTCCACTCTCACCATTTGTGACTCGTGTTATGAGCTGTCAAAGTTTACCACACATGGTGACATTCGTTGGTCATGGTCAGTGACATATGCATACCTTGGTTGGTCATCGTGCATGGTATCCACACCGTGCCACAGCGTATTGAAAGTCATTGTGCTTGCTAGTTGATACCTGGTGTTCCCAAACAATTGTGTCCCCCTCTGACTATTGGTGGCTCGTATTATGAGTTGTCAACGTTGACCACACACGGCGGATCTCTTTGGTCAAAGCAGTACATATGCCTACTTTGGTCGGTCATTGTGCATGGTAGCCACACCGTGCTACTACTGATTGAAGGGCTTTGTACTTGCTAGTTGAGAACTGATATTCCTGGACCATTGTTTCCCCCTCTGACCGTTTGTGACTCATGTTATGGTTGGTGAACAATGACCACCCATATTGAAATTCTTTGGTCATGGTCAGTGACATACGCCTAGTTTGTTTGTTTGGTGTGCATAGTAGCCACACCGTGCCACTACATATTGAAGTTATTTGTCCTTTCTAGTCCATGCATAGGGTTCCCAAACCATTGTCAATATTGACCACGCATACTGGATTTCTTCGGTTATAGTCAGTGACGTATTCATCCTTTGGTTGGTCACTGTGCACGCTAGCCACACCGTGCCACTGCTTGTTGAAGGTATTTGTACATGCGAGCTGATAACTAGTGTTCCCAACCCATTGTTTCCCCCTCTGACCATTTGTGACTCATGTTAAGAGTTTTCAATATTGACCACACACTGTGAAATTCGTTTGGTCATGGCTAGTGACATATGCCTTCTTTGGTTTGTCACTGTACATGGTAACCACGCCGGGTCACTACATATTAAAGGTATTTGTGCTTTCTAGTTAATAGCTAGTCTTCCCAACCCATTGCTACCCCCATTTGACTATCTGTGACTCGTGTTGTGAGCTGTCAAAGCTGACCACATGAAGTGAAATTCGTTGGTCATGGCCAGTGACATATGCATACTTTGGTTGGTCACTGAGCATGGTAGCCACGCTGTGCCACTACATATTGAAGGTATTTGTACTTGCTAGAGGATAACTAGTATTCACAAACCATTATCTTCCACCCTGACCATTTGTGAATCGTGTTACGAGTTGTCAAAGTTTGCCACACTCAGTGACATTATTTGGTCATGGTCAGTGACATATGCCTACTTTGGCTGGTCATCGTGCATGGTATCCACACCATGCCACAACGTATTGAAGGTCCTTGTGCTTGCTAGTTGATACCTGGTGTTCCCAAAAAATTGTCTCCCCCTCTGACCATTTGTGACTCCTATTATGAGTTTTCAACGCTGACCACACACAGCGGATTTATTTGGTCAAAGGCATTACATATGCCTACTTTGGTCGGTCATTGTGCATGGTAGCCACACTGTGCTTATACTGATTGAAGGTCACTGTACTTGCTATTTGAGAACTGATATTCCCATACCATTGCTTCCCCCTTTGACCGTTTGTGACACGTGTTATGGTTGGTCAACGTTGACCACCCATATTGACATTTTCTGGTCATGGTCAGTGACATATGCCTAGTTTGGTTGTTTGGTGTGCATAGTAGCCACACCGTGCCAATACGTATTGAAGTTCTTTGTCCTTTCTAGTCGATACATAGGGTTCTTAAACCATTGTCTCTCCCTCTGACCATTTGTGACTCGTGTTATGAGTTGTCAATGTTGACCATACATAGTGGAATTCTTCGGTCATAGTCAGTGACGTATGCATCCTTTGGTTGGTCACTGTGCATGCTAGCCACACCGTGCCACTGCTTGTTGAAGGTCTTTGTACCTGCTAGCTGATAACTAGTGTTCCCAACCCATTGTTTCCCCCTCTGACCATGTGTGACTCGTGTTATGTGTTTTCAACGTTGACCACACACTGTGAAATTTGTTTGGTCATGGTCAGTGACATATGCCTACTTTGGTTTGTCACTGTACGTGGTTACCACGCCGTCTCACTACGTATCGAAGGTCTCTATGCTTTCTAGTTGATAGCTAGTGTTCCCAGACCATTGTTACCCCCTTTGAATATTTATGACTCGTGTTGTGAGTTGTCAACATTGACCACATGAAGTGAAATTCTTTGGTCATGGTCAGTGACATATGCATACTTTGGTTGGTCACTGTGCATTGTAGCCAGACTGTGCCACTGCATATTGAATGTATTTGTACTTGCTAGCCGATAACTAGTATTTAGGAACCATTATCTTCCACCCTGACCATTTGTGACTCGTGTAGTGAGTTGTCAAAGTTTACCACACATGGTGACATTCTTTGGTCATGGTCAGTGACATATGGTTGGTCATCGTGCATAGTCTCCACACCGTGCCACAACGTACTGAAGGTCATTGTGCTTGCTAGTTAATACCTGGTGTTCCCAAACAATTGTTTCCCCCTCTGACTATTTGTGACTCGTATTATGAGTTGTCAACGTTGACCATACACATCGGATTTCTTTGGACAAATGCAGGACATATGCCTACTCTGGTCGGTCATTGTACATGGTAGCCACACCGTGCTACTACTGATTGAAGGGTGTTGTACTTGCTAGTTGAGAACTGATATGCCCGGACCATTGATTCCCCCTCTCACGATTTGTGACTCGTGTTATGGTTGGTGAACGTTGACCACCCATATCGAAAATCTTTGGTCATGGTCAGTGACATATGCCTAGTTTGGTTGTTTGGTGTGCATAGTGGCCACACCGTGCCACTACGTATGGAAGTTATTCGTCTTTTCTAGTCCATGCATAGGTTTCCCAACCCATTGTATCTCCATCTGACCAATCGTGACTGGTGTTATGAGTTGTCAATGTTGACCACACATAGTGGACTTCTTCCATCATAGTCAGTGACGTATTCATCCTCTGGTTGGTCACCGTGCACGCTAGCCACACCGTGCCACTACTTGTTGAAGTTCTTCATACTTGCTAGTTGATAACTAGTGTTCCCAGCCCATTGTTTCCCCCTCTGACCATTAGTGACTCATGTGATGAGTTCTCAACGTTGACCACACACCGTGAAATTCTTTGGTCATGGTTAGTGACATATGCTTAGTTTGGTTTGTTACTGTACGTGGTTACCACGGCATGTCACTATGTATTGAAGGTCGTTGTGCTTTCTAGTTGATAGCTAGTATTCCCAAACCATTGTTAACCCCCTCTGACTATCAGTGACTCGTGTTGTGAGTTGTCAACGCTGACCACATGAAGTGAAATTCGTTGGTCATTGTCAGTGACATATGCATACTTTGGTTGGTCACTGTGCATGGTAGCCACACGGTGCCATTACATATTGAAGGTATTTGTACAGGCTAGTTGATAACTAGTATTCACAAACAATTATCTTCCACCCTGACCATTTGTGACTCGTGTTATGAGTTGTCAGAGTTTACCACACTTAATGACAAAATATGGTCATGGTCAGTGACATATGCCTACTTTGGTTGGTCATCGTGCATGGTATCCACACCGTGCCACAACTTATTGAAGGTCATTGTTCTTGCTAGTTGATACCTGGTGTTCCCAAACCATTGTCTCCCCCTCTCACCATCTGTCACTCCTATTATGAGTTGTCAACACTGACCACACATAGCGGATTTCTTTGGTCAAGGGTAGTACATATGCCTACTTTGGTCGGTCATTGTGCATGGTAGCCACACCGTGCTTATACTGATTGAAGGTCGTTGTACTTGCTAGTTGAGAACTGATATTCACCAACCATTGTTTCCCCCTCTGACCGTTTGTGACTCGTGTTATGGTTGGTGAATATTGACCACCCATATTGAAATTCTTTCATCATGGTCGGTGACGTATGCCTAGTTTGGTTGTTTGGTGTGCATAGTAGCCACACCTTGCCACTACGCACTCAAGTCCTTTGTCCGTTCTAGTCGATACATAGGGTTCCCAAACCATTGTCTATCCCTCTTGCCATTTGTGACTCGTGTTATGAGTTGTCAATGTTGACCATACATAGTGGACTTCTTCGGTCATATTGAGTGACGTGTGCATCCTCTGGCTGGTCACTGTGCACACTAGCCACACCGTGCCACTACTTGTTGAAAAACGTTTTACTTGCTAGTGTATAACTAGTGTTCCCAACCCATTGTTTCCCCCACTGACCATTTGTGACTCATGTTATGAGTTTTCAACGTTGACCACACACTGTGAAATCTCTTTGGTCATGTCAATTACATATGCCTAGTTTGGTTTGTCACTGTACGTGGTTACCATGCTGTGTCACTATGCATTGAATGTCTTTGTGCTTTCTAGTTGATAACTAGTGTTCCCAAACCATTGTTACCCCCCCCTGACTATCAGTGACTTGTGTTGTGAGTTGTCAACGCTGACCACATGAAGTGAAATTCGTTGGTCATGGTCAGTGATATATGCATACTTTGGTTGGTCACTGTGCATGGTAGCCACGCTGTGCCACTACATATTGAAGGTATTTGTACTTGCTAGTCGACAACTAGTATTCACAAACCATTACCTTCCTCCCTGACCATTTGTGACTTGTGTTATGAGTTGTCAGAGTTTACCACACTTAGTGACATTATTTGGTCATGGTCAGTGACATATGCCTACTTTGGTTGGTCATCGTGTATGGTATCCACACCGTGCCACAACTTATTGAAGGTCCGTGTGCTTGCTAGTTGATACCTGGTGTTCCCAAACCATTGTCTCCTCCTCTGACCATTTGTGATTCCTATTATGAGTTGTCAACGCTGACCACACACAGCACATTTCTTTGGTCAAAGGTAGTACATATTCCTACTTTGGTCAGTCATTGTGCATGGTAGCCACACCGTGCTTATAGTGATTGAAGGTTGCTGTATTTGCTAGTTTAGAACGAATATTCACAGACCATTGTTTCCCCCTCTGACCGTTTGTGACTCGTGTTATGGTTGGTGAATATTGACCACCCATATTCAAAGTCCTTTCGTCATGGTCGATGACATATGCTCAGTTTGGTTCTTTGGTGTGCATAGTAGCCACACCGTGCCACTACGTATTGAAGTTCTTTGTCCTTTCTAGTCGATACATAGGGTTCCCAAACCATTGTTTCTCCCTCTGACCATTTGTGACTCGTGTTGTGAGTTGTCAATATTGACCATACATAGTGGACTTCTTTGGTCATAGTCTGTGACGTGTGCATCCTTTGGTTGGTCACTGTGCACGCTAGCCACACCGCGCCACTACTTGCTGAAAATGTTTCTACTTGCTAGTTGATAACAAGTGTTCCCAACCCATGGTTTCCCACACTGACCATTTGTGACTCATGTTATGAGTTTTCAACGTTGAACACACACTGTGGGATCCGTTTGGTCCTGGTTTGTGACATATGCCTACTTTGGTTTGTCACTGTACATGGTTACCAGGCCGTGTCATTACGTATCGAAGGTATTTGTGCTTTCTTGTTGATAGCTAGTGTTCCCAAACTATTGCTAGCCCCCTCTGACTATCTGTGACTCGTGTTGTGAGTTGTAAATGTTGACCACATGAAGTGAAATTCTTTGTTCATGGTCAGTGACATATGCATATTTTGGTTGGTCACTGTGCATTGTAGCTACACTGTGCCACTACAAATTGAAGGTATTTGTACTTGCTAGTCGATAACTAGTATTCACAAACCATTATCTTCCACCCTGACCATTTGTGCCTCGTGTTATGAGTTGTCAAAGTTTACTACACTTAGTGGCATTATTTGGTCGTGGTCAATGACACATGCATACCTTGGTTGGTTATCGTGCATGGTATCCACACAGCGCAACAAAGTATTGAACGTCATTTTGCTTGCTAGTTGATACCTGGTGTTCCCAGAAAATTGTGTCGCCCTCTGACTGTTTGTGACTTGTATTATGAGTTGTCAACGTTGACCACACACGGCGGATTTCTTTGGTCAAAGGCAGTACATATGCCTACTTTGGTCGGTCATTGTGCATGGTACCCACACCGTGCTACTACTGATTGAAGGGCGTTGTACTTGGTAGTTGAGAACTGATATTCCCGGACCATTGTTTCCCCCTCTGACCGTTTGTGACTCGTGTTATGGTTGGTGAACGTTGACCACCCATGTTGAAATTCTTTGGTCATGGTCAGTGACATCTGCCTAGTTTGTTTGTTTGGTGTGCATAGTAGACACACCGTGCCACTACGTATTGAAGTTATTTGTCCTTTCTAGTCCATGCATAGGGTTCCCAAATCATTGTCTCTCCCTCTGACCATTTGTGACTCGTGTTATGAGTTGTCAATGTTGACCACGCATACTGGATTTCTTTGGTCATAGTCAGTGACGTATTCATCCTTTGGTTGGTCACTGTGCACGCTAACCAAACCGTGCCACTACTTGTTGAAGTTCTTCATACTTTCTAGTTGATAACCAGTGTTCCCAACCCATTGTTTCCCCCTCTGAACATTTGTGACTCGTGTTAAGAGTTTTCAATATTGACCACACACTGTGAAATTGGTTTGGTCATGGTTAGTGACATATGCCTACTTTGGTTTGTCACTGTACATGGTTACCACGCCGTGTCACTACATTTTAAAGGTATATGTGCTTTCTAGTGAATACCTAGTGTTCCCAAACCATTTTTATCCCCCTTTGACTATATGTGACTCGTGTTGTGAGTTGTCAACGCTGACCACATGAAGTGAAATTTGTTGGTCATGGCAAGTGACATATGCATACTTTGGTTTGTCACTGTGCATGGTAGCCACGCTGTGCCACTACATATTGAAGGTATTTGTACTTTCTAGTGGATAACTAGTATTCAGAAACCATTATCTTCCACCCTGACCATTTGTGACCCGTGTTATGAGTTGTCAACGTTTACCACACTTAGTGACATTATTTGGTCATGGTTAGTGACATATGCATACTTTGGCTGGTCATCGTGCATGGTATCCACACCGTGCCACAACTTATTGAAGGTCCTTGTGCTTGCTAGTTGATACCTGGTGTTCCCAAACCATTGTGTCCCCCTCTGACCATTTGTGACTCCTATTATGAGTTGTCAACGCTGACCACACACAGCGGATTTATTTGGTCAAAGGCAATACATATGCCTACTTTGGTCGGTCATTGTGCATGGTAGCCACACCATGCTTGTGCTGATTGAAGGTCACTGTACTTGCTATTTGAGAACTGATATTCCCAGACCATTGTTTCCCCCTCTGACCGTTTGTTACACGTGTTTTGGTTGGTCAACGTTGACCACCCATATTGAACTTTTCTGCTCATGGTCAGTGACATATGCCTAGTGTGGTTGATTGGTGTGCATAGTAGCCACACCGTGCCACTACGTATGGAAGTTCTTTGTCCTTTCTAGTCCATACGTAGGGTTCCTTAACCATTGTCTATCCCTCTGACCATTTGTGACTCGTGTTATGAGCTGTCGATGTTGACCACACATAGTGGACTTCTTCGGTCATAGTCAGTGACGTATGCATCCTTTGGTTGGTCACTGTGCACGCTAGCCACACCGTGCCACTGCTTGTTGAAGGTCTTTGTACCTGCTAGCTGATAACTAGTGTCCCCAACCCATTGTTTCCCCCTCTGACCATTTGTGACTCGTGTTATGAGCTGTCGATGTTGACCACACATAGTGGACTTCTTCGGTCATAGTCAGTGACGTATGCATCCTTTGGTTGGTCACTGTGCACGCTAGCCACACCGTGCCACTGCTTGTTGAAGGTCTTTGTACCTGCTAGCTGATAACTAGTGTCCCCAACCCATTGTTTCCCCCTCTGACCATTTGTGACTCGTGTTATGCGTTTTCAACGTTGACCACACACTGTGAAATTCTTTTAGTCATGGTTAGTGACATATGCCTACTTTGGTTTGTCACTATTCGTGGTTGCCACACCGTGTCAGTACGTATCGAAGGTCTCTGTGCTTTCTAGTTGATAGCTAGTATTCCCAAACCATAGTTACCCCCTTTGAATATCTGTGACTCGTGTCGTTAGTTGTCAACATTGACCACATGAAGTGAAATTCTTTGGTCATGGTCAGTGACATATGCATACTTTGGTTGGACACTATGCATTGTACCACACTGTGCCACTGCATATTGAATGTATTTGTACTTGCTAGCCGATAACTAGTATTTAGGAACCATTATCTTCCACTCTGACCATTTGTGACTCCTGTAGTGAGTTTTCAAAGTTTACCACACATGGTGACATTCTTTGGTCATGGTCAGTGACATATGGTTGGTCATCGTGGATGGTCTCCACACAGTCCCACAACGTACTGAAGGTCATTGTGCTTGCTAGTTGATACCTGGTGTTCCCAAACAATTGTTTCCCCCTCTGACTTTTTGTGACTCGTATTATGAGTTGTCAATGTTGACCATATATATCGGATTTCTTTGGTCAAAGGCAGTACACATGCCTACTCTGGCCGGGCATTGTGCATGGTAGCCACACCGTGCTACTACTGATTGAAGGTCGTTGTACTTGCTAGTTGAGAACTGATATTCCCAGACCATTGTTTCCCCCTCTGATCGTTTGTGACTCGTGTTATGGTTGGTGAACGTTGACCACCCATATTGAAATTCTTTGGTCATGGTCAGTGACATATGCCTAGTTTGGTTGTTTGGTGTGCATAGTAGCCACACCGTGCCACTACGTATCGAAGTTATTCGTCCTTTCTAGTCCATGCATAGGGTTCGCAACCCATTTTCTCTCCCTCTGACCATTCGTGACTCGTGTTATGAGTTGTCACTATTGACCACACATAGTGGACTTCTTCCGTCATAGTCAGTGACGTATTCATCCTTTGGTTGGTCACTGTGCACGCTAGCCACACCGTGCCACTACTTGTTGAAGTTCTTCATACTTGCTAGTTGATAACTAGTGTTCCCAGCCCATTGTCTCCCCCTCTGACCATTTGTGACTCATGTGACTAGTTTTCAACGTTGACCACACACTGTGAAAATCTTTGGTCATGGTTAGTGACATATGCCTAGCTTGGTTTGTCACCGTACGTGGTTACCACGCCGTATCACTACGTATTGGATGTCTTTGTGCTTTCTAGTTGATAGCTAGTGTTCCCAAACCATTGTTACCCCCCTCTGACTATCAGTGACTCGTGTTGTGAGTTGTCAACGCTGACCAAATGAAGTGAAATTCGTTGGTCATGGTCAGTGACATATGCATACTTTGGTTGGTCACTGTGCGAAGTAGCCACGCTGTGCCACTACATATTGAAGGTATTTGTACTTGATATTCGATGACTAGTATTCACAAACCATTATCTTTCACCCTGACCATTTGTGACTCGTGTTATGAGTTGTCAGAGTTTACCACACTTAGTGACATTATTTGGTCATGGTCAGTGACATATGCCTACTTTGGTTGGTCATCGTGCATGGTATACACACCGTGCCACAACTTATTGAAGGTCATTGTGCTTTCTAGTTGATACCCGGTGTTCCCAAACCATTGTCTCCCCCTCTCACCATCTGTGAATCCTATTATGAGTTGTCAACGCTGACCACACACAGCGGATTTCTCTGGTCAAATGTAGTACATATGCCTACTTTGGTCGGTCATTGTGCATGGTAGCCACATCGTGCTTATACTGATTGAAGGTTGATGTACTTGCTAGTTGAGAACTGATATTCACAGACCATTGTTTCCCCCTCTGACCGTTTGTGACTCGTGTTATGGTTGGTGAATGTTGACCACCCATATTGAAATTCTTTCATCATGGTCGGTGACGTATTCCTATTTTTGTTGTTTGGTGTGCATAGTAGCCACACCGTGCCACTACGCATTGAAGTCCTTTGTCCTTTCTAGTCGATACATAGAGTTCCCAAACCATTGTCTATCCCTCTGACCATTTGTGAATCGTGTTATGAGTTGTCAATGTTGACCATACATAGTGGACTTCTTTGGTCATAGTGAGTGACGTGTGCATCCTCTGGTTGGTCACTGTGCACGCTAGCCACACTGTGCCACTACTTGTTGAAAATCTTTCTACTTACTAGTTGATAACTAGTGTTCCCAACCCATGGTTTCCCCCATTGACCATTTGTGACTCGTGTTATGAGTTTTCAACGTTGACCACACACTGTGAAATCCGTTTGGTCCTGGTTTGTGACATATGCCTACTTTGGTTTGTCACTGCACATGGTTACCACGCCGTGTCATTACGTATCGAAGGTATTTTTGCTTTCTTGTTGACAGCTAGTGTTCCCAAACCATTGTTAGCCCCCTCTAAATATCTCTGACTCGTGTTGTGAGTTGTCAACATTGACCACATGAAGTGAATTTCTTTGGTCATGGTCATTGACATATGCATACTTTGGTTTGTCACTGTGCATTGTAGCCACACTATGCCACTACATATTGAAGGTATTTGTACTTGCTAGCTGATAACTAGTATTTTGAAACCATTATCTTCCACTATCGCCATTTGTGACTCGTGTTATGAGCTGTCAAAAATTTCCACACATGGTGACATTCTTTGGTCATGGTCAGTGACATATGCATACCTTGGGTGGTCATCGTGCATGGTTTCCACACCGTGCAACAACGTATTGAAGGTCATTGTGCTTGCTAGTTCATACCTGGTGTTCCCAAACAATTGTGTCCCCCTCTGACTATTTGTGACTCGTATTATGAGTTGTCAACGTTGACCAGACACGGTGGATTTCTTTGGTCAAAGGCAGTACATATGCCTACTTTGGTTGGTCATTGTGATTGCTAGCCACACCGTGCTACTACTGATTGAAGGGCCTTGTACTTGCTATTTGAGAACTGACATTTCCGGACCATTGTTTCCCCCTCTGACCGTTTGTGACTCTTGTTATGGTTGGTGAACGTTGACCACCCATATTGAAATTCTTTGGTCATGGTCAGTGACATACGCCTAGTTTGTTTGTTTGGTGTGCATGGTAGCCACACTGTGCCACTACGTATTAAAGTTATTTGTCCTTTCTAGTCCATGCATAGGGTTCCCCAACCATTGTCTCTCCCTCTGACCATTTGTGACTCGTGTTATGACTTGTCAATATTGACCACGCATACTCGATTTCTTCTGTCATAGTCAGTGACATATTCATCCTGTGGGCGGTCACTGTGCACGCTAGCCAAACCGTGCCGCTACTTGTTGAAGTTCTTCATACTTGCTAGTTGATAACTAGTGTTCCTAACACATTATTTCCCCCTCTGACCATTTGTGAATCCTGTTACGAGTTTTCAATATTGACCACACTGTGAAATTCGTTTGGTCATGGTTAGTGACATATGCCTACTTTGGTTTGTCACTGTACATGGTAACCACACCGGGTCACTACATATTAAAGGCATTTGTGCTTTCTAGTTTATAGCTAGTGTTCCCAAACCATTGCTACCCCCATTTGACTATCTGTGACTCTTGTTGTGAGTTGTCAACGCTGACCACATGAAGTGAAATTCGTTGGTCATGGCCAGTGACATATGCATACATTGGTTGGTCACTGTGCATGGCAGCCACGCTGTGGCACTACATATTGAAGGTATTTGTACTTGCTAGTGGATAACTAGTATTCACAAACCATTATCTTCCACCCTGACCATTTGTGACTCGTGTTACGAGTTGTCAAAGTTTGCCACACTCAGTGACATTATTTGGTCATGGTCAGTGACATATTTCTACTTTGGCTGGTCATCGTGCATGGTATCCACATTATTCCACAACGTATTGAAGGTCCTTGTGCTTGCTAGTTGATGCCTGGTGTTCCCAAACCATTGTCTCCCCATTTGACCATTTGTGACTCCTATTATGAGTTGTCAACGCTGACCACACACAGCAAATTTCTTTTGTCAAAGGTAGTACATATGCCTACTTTGGTTGGCGATTGTGCATGGTAGCCACACCGTGCTTATACTGATTGAAGATCACTGTACTTGCTATTTGAGAACTGATATTCCCAGACCATTGTTTCCCCCTCTGACCGTTTGTGACACGTGTTATGGTTGGTCAACATTGACCACCCATATTGAAATTTTCTGGTCATGGTCAGTGATACTTGCCTACTTTGGTTGTTTGATGTGCATAGTAGCCACACCGTGCCACTACTTATTGAAGTTCTTTGTCCTTTCTAGTCCATACGTAGGGTTCCCAAACCATTGTCTCTCCCTCGGACCATTTGTGACTCGTGTTATGAGTTGTCAATGTTGACCACACATAGTGGACTTCTTTGGTCATAGTCAGTGACGTATGCATCCTTTGGTTGTTCACTGTGCACGCTAGCCACACCGTGCCACTGCTTTTTGAAGTTCTTTGTACCTGCTAGCTGATGGCTAGTGTTCCCAACCCATTGTTTCCCTCTCTGACCATTTGTGACTCGTGTTATGAGTTTTCAACGTTTACCACACACTGTGAAATTCGTTTGGTCATGGTTAGTGACATATGCCTACTTTGGTTTGTCACTCTACGTGGTTACCACGCCGTGCCACTACGTATCGAAGGTCTCTGTGCTTTCTAGTTGATAGCTAGTGTTCCCAAACCATTGTTACCCCCTTTGAATATATGTGACTCGTGTTGTGAGTTGTCAACATTGACCACATGAAGTGAAATTCTTTGGTCATGGTCAGTGACATATGCATACTTTGGCTGGTCACTGTGCATGGTAGCCACGCTGTGCCACTACATATTGAAGGTATTTGTACTTTCTAGTGGATAACTAGTATTCACAAACCATTATATTCCACCCTGACCATTTGTCACTCGTGTTATGTGTTGTGAACGTTTACCACACTTAGTGACATTATTTGGCCATGGTCAGTGACATATGCCTTCTTTGGCTGGTCATCGTGCATGGTATCCACACCGTGCCACAACTTATTGAAGGTCCTTGTGCTTGCTAGTTGATACCTGGTGTTCCCAAACAATTGTCTCCCCCTTTGACCATTTGTGACTCCTATTATGAGTTGTCAATGCTGACCACACACAGCAGATTTCTTTCGTCAAAGGCAGTACATATGCGTACTTTGGTCGGCCATTGTGCATGGTAGCCACACTGTGCTTATACTGATTGAAGGTCACTGTACTTGCTAGTTGAGAACTGATATTCCCAGACCATTGTTTCCCCCTCTGACCGTTTGTGACACGTGTTATGGTTGGTCAACGTTGACCACCCATATTGAAATTTTCTGGTCATGGTCAGTGACACTTGCCTAGTTTGGTTGTTTGATGTGCATAGTAGCCACACCGTGCCACTGCAAAGTGACCAACCAAAGTATGCATATGTCACTGACCATGAACAAAGAAATTCACTTCATGTGGTCAATGTTGACAACTCACAACACGAGTCACAGATATTCAGAGTAAGGGTGATACCAAGTCCAGGAGATTCGGCTTGACAGACTCGGGATTCCGAGTCCAGACTCGGACTTGCGAGTCCGAGTCTGTCATTGAGCCTGGACTCGGACTCCCAAGTCTGGTCTTGAGTCCATGATGTTCTAAAAATGCCCACAAACGCAATAGATGGCATCAAGTTATGAGGCAATATGACCTAGGACAGGACATCAATGGATGAAACATGGAAAACAAATTCATGCTTGGATGAAAGAATGAGGCAAATGCTCTAACATTGCTGTGTTGTAGTCCAGGAATCGCGAGTCCATGTCCCATTGGACTCGCGATTCCTGGACTTGGACTCGCAAATCCAAGTCCAAGACTGGACTCGGACTCGCAAGTCCGAGTCCAAAGCTAGACTCGGGATTTTGGACTCGGTATCACCCTTAATTCAGAGGGGGCTAACAATGTGTTGGGTACACTAACTGTCAACAAGAAAGCACAAAGACCTTCGATACGTAATGACACGGCGTGGTAACCATGTACAGTGACAAACCAAAGTAGGCATATCTCACAAACCATGACCAAACGGATTTCACAATGTGTGGTCAGCGTTGAAAACTCATAACAGGAGTCACAAATGGTCAGTGGGGGAAACAATGGGTTGGGAACACTACTTATCAACGAGCAAGTAGAAAGATTTTCAACAAGTAGTGGCACGGTTTGGCTAGCGTGCACAGTGACCAACCAAAGGATGCACACGTCACTGAATATGACCTAAGAACTCCACTATGTATGGTCAACATTGACAACTCATAACACGAGTCACAAATGGTCAGATGGAGAGACAATGGTTTGGGAACCCTATGTATTGATTAGAAAGGACTAAGAACTTCAATGCGTAGTGGCATGGTGTGGCTACTATGCACACCAAAGAACCAAACTAGGCATATGTCACCGACCATGATGAAAGAATTTCAATATGGGTGGTCAACATTGACAAACCATAACACGTGTCACAAATGGTCAGGGTGGAAGATAATGGTTTGTGAATACTAGTTATCCACTAGAAAGTACAAATACCTTCAATATGCAGTGGCACAGCGTGGCTACCATGCACAGTGACCAACCAAAGTATGCATATGTCACTTGCCATGACCAACGAATTTCACTTCATGTGGTCAGCGTTGACAACTCACAACACGAGTCACAGATGGTCAGTGGGGGATAACAATTATTTGGGAACACTAGCTGTTAACTAGAAAACACAAATACCTTTAATATGTAGTGACACGGCGTGGTAACCATGTACAGTGACAAACCAAAGTAGGCATATGTCACTAACCATGACCAAAACAATTTCACAGTGTGTGGTAAATATTGAAAACTCTTAACACGAGTCACAAATGGTCAGAGGGGGAAACAATGGGTTGGGAACACTAGTTATCAACTAGCAAGTATGAAGAACTTCAACAAGCAGTGGCACGGTTTGGTTAGCGTGCACTGTGACCAACCAAAGGATGAATACATCACTGACTTTAACCGAAGAAATCCAGTATGCATGGTCAACATTGACAACTCATAACACGAGTCACAAATGGTAAGAGGGAGAGACAATGGTTTGGGAACCCTATGCATGGACTAGAAAAGACAAATAACTTCAATACATAGTGGCACGGTGTGTCTACTATGTACACCAAACAAACAAACTAGGCATATGTCACTGACCATGACCAAAGACGTTCAATATGGGTGGTCAACGTTCACCAACCATAACACGAGTCACAAACGGTCAGAGGGGGAAACAATGGTCCAGGAATATCAGTTCTCAACTAGCAAGTACAACGCCCTTCAATCAGTAGTAGCACGGTGTGGCTACCATGCACAATGACCGACCAAAGTAGGCATATGTACTGCCTTTGACCAAAGAAATCCGCTGTGTGTGGTCAACGTTGACAACTCATAATACGAGTCACAAATAGTCAGAGGGGGAAACAATTGTTTGGGAACACCAGGTATCAACTAGCAAGCACAATGACCTTCAATACGTTGTGGCACGGTGTGGATACCNGGAATATCAGTTCTCAACTAGCAAGTACAACGCCCTTCAATCAGTAGTAGCACGGTGTGGCTACCATGCACAATGACCGACCAAAGTAGGCATATGTACTGCCTTTGACCAAAGAAATCCGCCGTGTGTGGTCAACGTTGACAACTCATAATTCGAGTCACATATAGTCAGAGGGGGACACAATTGTTTGGGAACACCAGGTATCAACTAGCAAGCACAATGACCTTCAATACTTTGTGGCAAGGTGTGGATACCATGCACGATGACCAACCAAGGTATGCATATGTCACGGACCATGACCAAAGAATGTCACCATGTGTGGTAATTTTTGACAGCTCATAACACGAGTCACAAATGACAAGAGTGGAAGATAATGGTTTCAAAATACTAGTTCTCGACTAGCAAGGACAAATACCTTCAATATGTAGCGGCACAGCGTGGCTACAATGCACAGTGACCAACCAAAGTATGCATATGTCACTAACCATGACCAAAGAAATTCAATTCATGTGGTCAATGTTGACAACTCACAACACGAGTCACAGATATTCAGAGGGGTCTAATAATGGGTTGGGAACACTAGCTGCCAACAAGAAAGCACAAAGACCTTTGATATGTAATGACATGCCGTGGTAACCATGTTCAGTGACAACCCAAAGTAGGCATATGTCACAAACCATGACCAAACGGATTTCACAGTGTGTGGTCAGCGTTGAAAACTCAGAACACGAGTCACAAATGGTCAATGGGGGAAACCATGGGTTGGGAACACTGGATATCAACTAGCAAGTAAAAAAAATTTCTTCAAGTAGTGGCACGGTGTGGCTAGCGTGCACAGTGACCAACCAGAGGATGCACACATCACTCAATATGACCGAAGAAGTCCACTATGTATGGTCAACATTGACAACTCATAACACGAGTCACAAATGGTCGGAGGGAGAGACAATGGTTTGGGAACCCTCTGTACCGACTAGAAAGGACAAAGAACTTCAATGCGTAGTGGCACGGTGTGCCTACTATGCACACCAAAGAACCAAACCAGGCATGTGTCACCGACCATGATGAAAGAATTTCAATATGGGTGGTCAACATTCACCAACCATAACACGAGTCACAAACAGTCAGAGGGGGAAACAATGGTCTGTGAATATCAGTTCTCAACTAGCAAGTACAGCGACATTAAATAAGTATAAGCATGGTGTGGCTACCATGCACAATGACCGACCAAAGTAGGAATATGTACTACCTTTGACCAAAGAGATCCGCTGTGTGTGTTCAGCGTTGAGAACTCATAAACGGAGTCACAAATGGTCAGAGGGGGAGACAATGGTTTGGGAACACCAGGTATCAACTAGCAAGCACAAGGACCTTCAATACATTGTGGCACGGTGTGTATACCTTGCACGATGACCAACCAAAGTAGGCATTTGTCACTAACCATGACCAAATAATGTCACTAAGTGTGGTAAACTCTGACAACTCATAACACGAGTCACAAATGGTCAGGGTGGAAGATAATGGTTTGTGAATACTAGTTATCGACTAGCAAGTACAAATACCTTCAATATGTAGTGGCACAGCGTGGCTACCATGCACAGTGACCATCCAAAGTATGCATATGTCACTGACCATGACCGACGAATTTCACTTCGTGTGGTCAGGGTTGACAACTCACAACACGAGTCACTGATAGTCAGAGGGGGGAAATAATGGTCTTGGAACTCTAGCTATCAACTAGAAAGCACAAAGACATTCAGTACGTAGTGACACGGCGTGGTAACCACGTACTGTTACAAACCAAACTAGGCATATGTAACTAACCACGACCAAATAGATTTCACAGTGTGTGGTCAACGTTGAAAACTCATTGCACGAGTCACACATGGTCAGTGGGGGAAACCATGGGTTGGGGACACTAGTTATCAACCAGCAAGTAGAAAGATTTTCAACAAGTAGTGGCACAATGTGGCTAGCATGCACAGTGACCAACCAGAGGATGCTCACGTCATTCACTTTGACCAAAGAAGTCCACTATGTATGGTCAACATTGACAACTCATAACACGATTCACAAATGGTCAGAGGGATAGACAATGGTTTGGGAACTCTATGTATCGACTAGAAAGGACAAAGGACTTCAATGCGTAGTGGCACGGTGTGGCTACTATGCACACCAAACAACCAAACTAGGCATACGTCACAGACCATGATGAAAGAAAATCAATATGGGTGGTCAACATTCACCAACCATAACACGAGTCACAAACGGTCAGAGGGGGAAACAATGGTTTGTGAATATCAGTTCTCAACTAGCAAGTACAGCGACCTTCAATCAGTATAAGCACGGTGTGGCTACCATGCACAATGACCGACCAAAGTAGGCATATGTACTACCTTTGACCAGAGAAATCCGCTGTGTGTGGTCAGTGTTGACAACTCATAATAGGAGTCACAGATGGTGAGAGGGGGAGACAATGGTTTGGGAACACCGTGTATTAACTAGCAAGCACAATGACCTTCAATAAGTTGTGGCACGATGTGCATACCATGCACGATGACCAACCAAAGCAGGCAAATGTCACTGACCATGACCAAATAATGTCACTAAGTGTGGTAAACTCTGACAACTCATAACACGAGTCACAAATGGTCCGGGTGGAATGTTGGCCTGAGGGTGAGTGTGCACCCTGGAGGGTCCTTTGCAATGGCTGGTTCACACCACCAACTGTTTTTGGAGAGACTGAAACTGTGGAGGCAACTCGTTCCAAGGATGGCAGAAAACTAGTCAGAGATTGTGGCAACAGTTTTGGCCTCAATTGGCTGGGAATGTACACTTTATCAAGGCTCTTATGCAGTAGCATTTTATAGCCACTGCAAAGCTGCTTTTCAGAACACCAAAGCATGCCAGATTTGAAGCTTCATAGCAGATTCTATGGCTTCTAGAGTGGCCCTTGGTAGGCTGTCCTTTTCCCACCTAGAAAGGCATCCCTTCCCTCCTCTAGAAGCTTCTGCCCCTTCCTATATTCCTCAGCTTGCTTCTAGTAGGAGGGAGATAATCCGCAGCCGAGATGTCAAGTTCAATGAGTAGCAGAGTTACGTCAGCAGCAACGAAGTGGGCGTGGTGGATTCCCCAAAGACAGGAGAGTGGTTCCAGCTCCTTGACTACGAGAAGGAGCCGGCGGACGCCGAAGTTGAGGATGTGGCATCAGAGTGTGACGGTGCACCAGCGGTGGCAGCCGAAGCGGAGGACTCAGATGACGATCAAGCTGATGAGGAGATCCACCGGAAGGATCCGGTGGATGAGGCACCAAGGGTACCAAGGCGCGCACTCCCGGCAGAGTGTGCAATGGGCGTTGGTGGAAAATCCACTGGACGCGCCGTCCGTCCGGGCCATGTTTCGCCGGAACGGGAGAGATCCTCAGGGAGAAGTCTGGTCGATGATGAACCGGAGCGTGCTGAGTCGGAGGGATCGCAACAGAGCGACGATGCGCCACCAAAACTACCGCGCCGCAGCGGGAGGTAGCGAAAAGCGGGGAAGCGCTTCGACGCAAGCACCGGTCGATGGATTGGCATGACGCGGTGCATGCTGGCTGCATCAACGGAGCCGACTACCATGCGAGAGGCGCTTGCGCGGCCCGAAGGGGATCAATGGGACGCAGCCATCAAATCTGAGCTGGCGTCCATCACAGAAAATGATACGTGGGAGCTGGTTAACATGCCGAAAGATGCCAAGGTCATCGGCTCAAAATGGGTCTTTCAGACCAAATTCACAAAGGAATGTGTGGTTGACAAGTACAAGGCGCGGCTGGTGGTGAAAGGGTACGCACAGCGTAAGGGGGAGCACTACGATGAGACATTTGCTCCTGTTGCCAAGTTCACAAGCATCCGGGCGATCCTTGCGGTGGCGGCCGCGAAGGACATGGAGCTACACCAAATGGACGTAAGGACAGGCTTCCTCAACGGCATTATAGACAAGGAGATCTACATGGAGGTGCCGGAGGGGGTGGAGGCGCCAAAGGGCAAGGTGTGCAAGCTGCGGAAGTCTTTGTATGGGCTAAAACAATCGCCCAGATGCTGGTACCAACAGATGGATAGCTTCATGGTACAACTCGGCTTCAAGCGCTGTGAGGCGGATCACAGCGAGTATGTGCGGCACGACAAACAGCTCCATCAGATCGTTGCACTCTATGTGGATGACCTGAGTGTGTGCTCGACGGATTTGCCGAGCCTATAGCAGCTGAAAGAGCGGCTGAGAAGCAGATTCCAGATTTCAGACATGGGGGAGCTGGAGTACTACCTCGGGGTGAGCATTACGCGGAACCGGAGGGTGCGCACGCTTGAGCTGAGACAGGCCAAATACGTGGCCGAGGTGCTGAAGCGGTACGGCATGGAGGACTGCAAACCAGTTGGCAGTCCGGTATCCACGACCTGTGAACTGAGTGCGGCAATGGCGCCGCAGACAAAAGAAGAGCGGGAGGAGATGGCAGGGGTGCCCTACCAATCGGCGGTGGGCAGCCTCATGTACGCCATGGTGGCGACTCGACCAGACCTGGCCTACGGGATGGGCCAAGTGAGCAGGTACGTGGCCGATCCAGGGCCACTACACTGGCAGGCGGTCAAGCACATCCTCCGCTACCTGCAAGCGACGGGGCATGCGTGCTTGAGATTCGACGACAAGGGGTGGGCGGACCCCTTCCGTCTGGTCTGCTACACGGACGCAGACTACGCTGGCGATGTGGACAAGCGGAAGTCCACATCCGGCTACGTGTTCTTCCTCGCTGGTGCAGCGGTCTCGTGGTGCAGTAGAAAGCAAGACTATGTCGCCGCCTCCAAAGTGGAAGCAGAGTACATCGCGTTGGCTGAGGCGGTCAAGGAGGCGGTGTGGCTCCGCCGGTTGCTGGGGGAGCTGGGCGTGCCGCAGCAGGAGCCTACGGTGGTGCAAGAGGACAACACCGGCTCAATCTCGCTGACCAACAACCCGACACAGCACAGGAGGACAAAGCACATTGACGTGCGTTATCATTACGCACGGGACATGGTAGAAAAGGGGCAGGTGGTGCTGCAACACTGAAGCACGCACAACATGCTTGCGGATTGCTTGACCAAAGCGCAACCTGTGGACCGGCACGCATTGAGCGTGGCCGGACTTGGGATGACCAGCTATGATGGGATGGAGGGCGCAGCGGAAGATGAGTGAGAGCAGGCAGGAGCAGCGGGCATGGCAGATGCAAGGGGGAAAATGTTGTAGATTTGCCCATCTACATGCCCAAGTGCGGCGCCGGGAGGCGCCGACGAGCCGCCAGAGAGAGGAAATTCCCCGTCGACGGATGTGGCGACTCAAGGATTGCTTGGATCCTAAAAAGGAGGATTGCCCCTGAAAGACGGAGCAAGACGAGTTGCTGAATCTGGTGGAAGTTGTTTCACCGGAATCGGACTAGTATCGAGGGAGATATGGGCTTCCAAAGTTGGGGTGTGCGCGGCGGTTCTGGGAGCCAGCCGCGGGTCGACTTCCGGTGAATTATCGACCGGAACAAGTAACAAAATGTCATATGGGGATTTTGCTCCGGAATGTCTGCCGAGGCGTCCGGTGGATGATCCGCCGGATTTCAGGAGTGCAGTTTAATACCGAGGGACTAAGCCAAAACCCTGGCTTGGAGTCCGAAACTCAGTAGTACAGTTTGTTACTCGGGGACTTGGTCAAAATTCCGACTGGAGGTCCGCGAACAGGTTTCAATCCCCACCACCAAACTCGATGATTAACTCATCGAAACAGACCCCAAAGGCGCGAGGGGCACCGCCACTACGCGTAGGGACATCTGCGCCTCCGGAATGGCGTTTTGATGGGTCCTTGATGTGTGAGGGCGCCTCGGCGGGCGACGTGGTGCGGTGAGCTACGATGATCCGAATCGCGCATGGTTGGGTGCATTGGATAGATTATCACTAGCCCTACAAATGTTCAGATCATGCCCATGTTAAAAAACCAATGCAAAATCGCGTTCTTCCCTTCGCAAAAGTGACTGTCTCACAACTGTCTTCAACTGCCAGAAACATAGCGTGAGGCGACCGGAAAGCTCTCGCTTAGATTCAGAACCCGCACAAAAGTAGCCGTGAACACAGTAGACCCGTCGGGCCATGTTGGAACTGCCTCCACCCGGGGGCCGGTTTCTGACAAGAAATTCAATATGGGTGGTCAACATTCACCAACCATAACACGAGTCACGAACGGTGAGAGGGGGAAACAATGGTCTGTGAATATCAGTTCTCAACTAGCAAGTACAGCGACCTTCAATCAGTACTGTGTGGCTACCATGCACAATGACCGACCAAAGTAGGCATATGTACTACCTTTGACCAAAGAAATCCGCTGTGTGTGGTCAGCGTTGACAACTCATAATAGGAGTCACAAATGGTCAGAGGGGGAAGACAATGGTTTGGTAACACCAGGTTTCGACTAGCAAGCACAAGGAACTTCAATAAGTTGTGGCACGGTGTGGATACCATGCACGATGACCAACCAAAGTAGGCATATGTCACTGACCATGACCAAATAATGTCACTAAGTGTTGTAAACTCTGACAACTCATAACACGAGTCACAAATGGTCAGGGTGGAAGATAATGGTTTGTGAATACTAGTTATTGACTAGCAAGTACACATACCTTCAATATGTAGTGGCACAGCGTGGCTACCATGCACAGTGACCAACCAAAGTATGCATATGTCACTGACCATGACCAACAAATTTCACTTCATGTGGTCAGCGTTGACAAGTCACAACACGAGTCACTGATAGTCAGAGGGGGGTAACAATGGTTTGGGAACAATAGCTATCAACTTAAAAGCACAAAGACCTTCAATACATAGTGGAATGGCGTGGTAACCACGTACAGTGACAAACCAAAGCAGGCATATGTCATTAACCATGACCAACGAATTTCAATATGGGTTGTCAACGTTCACAACCCATAACATGAGTCACAAATGGTCAGAGTGGGAAACAATGGGCTGGGAACACTAGTTCTGAACTAGCAAGTATGAAGAACTTCAACAAGTAGTGGCACAGTGTGGCTAGCGTGCACAGTGACCAACCAAATGATGAATACGTCACTGACTATGACGGAATAAGTCCACTATGTGTGGTCAACATTGAAAAGTCATAACACGAGTCACGAATGGTCAGAGGGTGAGAAAATTGGTTGGGAACCCTATGCATGGACTAGAAAGGACGAATAACTTCAATACGTAGTGGCACGGTGTGGCTACTATGCACACCAAACAACCAAACTAGGCATATGTCACTGACCATGACCAAATAATTTCAATATGGGTCGTCAACGTACACGAACCATAACACGAGTCACAAACGGTCAGAGGGGGAAACAATGGTCCGGGAATATCAGTTCTCAACTAGCAAGTACAACGACCTTCAATCAGTAGTAGCACGGTGTGGCTACCATGCACAATGTCCGACCAGAGTAGGCATATGTACGGCCTTTGACCAAAGAAATCCGATGTATATGGTCAACGTTGACAACTCATGATACGAGTCACAAATCAGCAGAGGGGGAAACAATTGTTTGGGAACACCATGTATCAACTAGCAAGCACAATGACCTTCAATACGTTGTGGCACGGTGTGGAGACCATGCACGATGACCAACCATACGTCACTGACTATGACCAAAGAATGTCACCATGTGTGGTAAACTTTGACAAATCACTACACGAGTCACAAATGGTCAGAGTAGAAGATAATGGTTCCTAAGTACTAGTTATCGGTTAGCAAGTACAAATACATCCAATATGCAATGGCACAGTGTGGTACAATGCACAGTGACCAACCAACGTATGCATATGTCACTGACCATGACCAAAGAGTTTCACTTCATCTGGTCAATGTTGACAACTCACAACACGAGTCACAGATATTCAAAGGGGGTAACAATGGATTGGGAATACTAGCTATCAACTCGAAAGCACAGAGACCTTCGATACGTACTGACACGGTGTGATAACCACGTACAGTGACAAACCAAAGTAGGCATATGTCACTGACCATGACCAAAAGAATTTCACAGTGTGTGGTCAACCTTGAAAACGCATAACACGAGTCACAAATGGTCAGAGGGGGAAATAATGAGTTGGGAACACCAGTCATCAGCAAGCAGGTACAAAGACCTTCAACATGCAGTGGCACGGTGTGGCTAGCGTGCACAGTGACCAACCAAATGATGCATACGTCATTGACTATGACTGAAGAAGTCCACTATGTGTGGTCAACATTGACAACTAATAACACGAGTCACAAATGGTCAGAGGGAGAGACAATGGTTTGGGAACCCTGCGTATCAACTAGAAAGGACAAAGAACTTCAATACGTAGTGGCACGGTGTGGCTACTATGCACACCAAACAACCAACCGAGGCATGTGTTACTGGCCATGAGCAGAAATTTTCAATATGGGTGGTCAACGTTGACCAACCATAACACGTGTCACAGACGGTCAGAGGGGGAAACAATGGTCTGGGAATATCAGTTCTCAACTAGCAAGTACAGTGACCTTCAATCAGCATAAGCACGGTGTGGCTACCATGCACAATGCCTGACCAGAGTAGGCATATGTACGGCCTTTGACCAAAGAAATCCGATATATATGGTCAACGTTGACAACTCATAATACGAGTCACAAATTGTCAGAGGGGGAAACAATTGTCTGGGAACACCAGGTATCAACTAGCAAGCACAATGACCTTCAGTACGTTGTGGCACGGTGTGGAGACCATGCACGATGACCAACCATATGTCACTGACCATGACCAAAGAATATCACCATGTGTGGTAAACTTTGACAACTCACTACACGAGTCACAAATGGTCAGAGTGGAAGAGAATGGTTCCTAAATACTAGTTATCGGCTAGTAAGTACAAATACATTCAATATGCAGTGGCACAGTGTGGTGCAATGCACAGTGACCAACCAAAGTATCCATATGTCACTGACCATGACCAAAGAATTTCAATTCATCTGGTCAATGTTGACAACTCACAACACGAGTCACAGATATTCAAAGGGGGTAACAATGGGTTGGGAACACTAGATATGAACTAGAAAGCACAGAGACCTTCAATACGTAGTGACACATCGTGGTAATCACATACAGTGACAAACCAAAGTAGGCATATGTCAATAACCAAGACCAAAAGAATCTCACAGTGTGTGGTCAACGTTGAAAATGCATAACACGAGTCACAAATGGTCATAGGGGGAAACAATGGGTTGGGAACACTAGTTATCATCTAGCAGGTACAAAGACCTTCAACAAGCAGTGGCACGGTGTGGCTAGCGTGCACGGTGCATATGTTCTTCCTTTGACCAAAGAAATCCCCTGTGTGTGGTCAGCGTTGACAACTCATAATAGGAGTCACAAATGGTCAGAGGGGGAGAAAATATTTTGGGAACACCAGGTATGAACTAGCAAGCACAAGGACCTTCAATACGTTGTAGCACGGTGTGGATACCATGCACGATGAGCAGCCAAAGTATGCATATGTCACTGACCATGACCAAATAATGTCACTAAGTGTGGTAAACTTTGACAACTCATAACACGAGTCACAAATGGTCATGGTGGAAGATAATGGTTTGTGAATACTAGTTATCCACTAGAAAGTACAAATACCTTCAATATGTAGTGGCACAGCGTGGCTACCATGCACAGTGACCAACCAAAGTATGCATATGTCACTGACCATGACCAAATAATGTCACTAAGTGTGGTAAACTCTGACAACTCATAACACGAGTCACAAATGGTCATGGTGGAAGATAATGGTTTGTGAATACTAGTTATCCACTAGAAAGTACAAATACCTTCAATATGTAGTGGCACAGCGTGGCTACCATGCACAGTGACCAACCAAAGTATGCATATGTCACTTGCCATGACCAACAAATTTCACTTCATGTGGTCAGCGTTGACAACTCACAACACGAGTCACAGATAGTCAAAAGGGGATAACAATGGTTTGAGAACACTAGCTGTTAACTAGAAAGCACAAATACCTTTAATATGTAGTGACACGGCATGGTAACCATGTACAGTGACAAACCAAAGTAGGCATATGTCACTAACCATGACCAAACCAATTTCACAGTGTGTGGTCAATATTGAAAACACTTAACACGAGTCTTAAATGGTCAGAGGGGGAAACAATGGGTTGGGAACACTAGTTATCAGCTAGCAAGTATGAAGAACTTCAACAAGTAGTGGCACGGTTTAGTTAGCGAGCACAGTGACCAACCAAAAGGATGAATACGTCACTGACTATAACCGAATAAATCCAGTATGCGTGGTCAACATTGACAACTCATAACACGAGTCACAAATGGCCAGAGAGAGAGACAATGGTTTGGGAACCCTATGCATGGACTAGAAAGGACAAATAACTTCAATACGTAGTGGCACGCTGTGTCTACTATGCACACCAAACAAACAAACTAGGCATATGTCACTGACCATGACCAAAGACTTTCAATATGGGTGGTCAACGTTCACCAACCATAACACGAGTCACAAACGGTCAGAGGGGGAAACAATGGTCCGGGAATATCAGTTCTCAACTAGCAAGTATAACGCCCTTCAATCAGTAGTAGCACGTTATGGCTACCATGCACAATGACCGACCAAAGTATGCATATGTACTGCCTTTGACCAAAGAAATCCGCCGTGTGTGGTCAACGTTGACAACTCATAATACGAGTCACAAATATTCAGAGGGGGACACAATTCTTTGGGAACACCAGGTATCAACTAGCAAGCACAATGACCTTCAATACTTTGTGGCACGGTGTGGATACCATGCACGATGACCATCCAAGGTATGCATATGTCCCGGACCATGACCAAATAATGTCACCATGTGTGGTAAATTTCGACAGCTCATAACACGAGTCACAAATGGTGAGAGTGGAAGATAATGGTTTCAAAATACTAGCCTCGACTAGCAAGTACAAATACCTTCAATATGTACTGGCATAGCGTGGCTACAATGCACAGTGACCAACCAAAGTATGCATATGTCACTGACCATGACGAAAGAAATTCACTTCATGTGGTCAATGTTGACAACTCACAACATGAGTCACTGATATTCAGAGGGGTCTAACAATGGGTTGGGAACACCAGCTGCCAACAAGAAAGCACAAAGACCTTCGATATGTAATGACATGGCGTGGTAACCATGTACAGTGACAAACCAAAGTAGGCATATGTCACAAACAATGACCAAACGGATTTCACGGTGTGTGGTCAACGTTGAAAACTCATAACACGATTCACATATGGTCAGTGGGGGAAACCATGGGTTGGGAACACTGGATATCAACTAGCAAGTAGAAAGATTTTCTACAAGTAGTGGCACGGTGTAGCTAGCGTGCACAGTGACCAACCACAGGATGCACATGTCACTCATCATGACCGAAGAAGTCCGCTATGTATGGTCAACATTGACAACTCATAACACGAGTCACAAATGGTCAGAGGGAGAGACAATGGTTTGGGAACCCTATGTATCGACTAGAAAGGACAAAGAACTTCAATGCGTAGTGGCACGGTGTGGCTACTATGCACACCAAAGAACCAAAGTAGGCATATGTCACCGACCATGATGAAATAAGTTCAATATGGGTGGTCAACATTCACCAACCATAACACGAGTCACAAACGGTCAGAGGGGGAAACAATGGTCTGTGAATATCAGTTCTCAACTAGCAAGTACAGCGACCTTCAATAAGTATAAGCACGGTGTGGCTACCATGCACAATGACCGACCAACGTAGGAATATGTACTACCTTTGACCAAAGAAATCCGCTGTGTGTGTTCAGCGTTGACAACTCATAATAGGAGTCACAAATGGTCAGAGGGGGAGACAATGGTTTGGGAACACCAGGTATCAACTAGCAAGCACAAGGACCTTCAATAAGCTGTGGCACGGTGTGGATACCATGCACGATGACCAACCAAAGTAGGCATATGTCACTGACCATGACCAAATAATGTCACTAAGTGTGGTAAACTCTGACAACTCATAACACGAGTCACAAAATATCAGGGTGGAAGATAATGGTTTGTGAATACTAGTTATCGTGTAGCAAGTACAAATACCTTTCATAGGTAGTGGCACAGCGTGTCTACCATGCACAGTGACCAACCAAAGTATGCATATGTCACTGACCATGACCAGCGAATTTCACTTAATGTGGTCAGTGTTGACAAGTCACAACACGAGTCACTGATAGTCAGAGGGGGGTGATAATGGTCTGGGAACTCTAGCCATTAACTAGAAAGCACAATGACCTTCAGTACGTAGTGACACGGTGTGGTATCCATGTACAGTGACAAACCAAACTAGGCATATGTAACGAACCACGACCAAATAGATTTCACAGTGTGTGGTCAACGTTGAAAACTCATAACACGAGTCACACATGGTTAGTGGGGGAAATCATGGGTTGTGAGCACTAGTTATCAACCAGCAAGTAGAAATATTTTCTACAAGTAGTGGCACGGTGTGGCTAGCGTGCACAGTGACCAACCAGAGGAAGCACACGTCACTTATTATCACCGAAGAAATCCACTATGTATGGTCAACATTGACAACTCATCACACGAGTCACAAATGGTCAGAGGGAGAGACAATGCTTTGGGAACCCAATGTATCGACTAGAAAGGACAAAGAACTTCAATGCGTAGTGGCACGGGGTGGCTACTATGAACACCAAAGAACCAAAGTAGGCATATGTCACCGACCATGATGAAAGAATTTCAATATGGGAGTTCAACATTCACGAACCATAACACGAGTCACAAACGGTCAGAGGGGGAAACAATGGTCTGTGAATATCAGTTCTCAACTAGCAAGTCCAGCGACCTTCAATCAGTATAAGCACGGTGTGGCTACCAAGCACAATAACCGACCAAAGTAGGAATATGTACTACCTTTGACTAAATAAATCCGCTGTGTGTGTTCAGTGTTGACAACTCATAATAGGAGTCACAAAAGGTCAGAGGGGGAGACAATGGTTTGGGAACACCAGGTATCAACTAGCAAGTACAAGGACCTTCAATAAGTTGTGGCACGGTGTGGATACCATGCACAATGACCAACCAAAGTAGGCATATGTCACTGACCATGACCAAATAATGTCACTAAGTGTGGTGAACTCTGACAACTCATACCACGAGTCACAATTTGTCTGGGTGGAAGATAATGGTTTGTGAACACTAGTTATCGACTAGCAAGTACAAAGACCTCCAATACGTAGTGACATGGCATGGTAACCACGTACAGTGACAAACCATACTAGGCATATGTCACTAACCATGCCCAAAGAATTTCACGGTGTGTTGTCAACGTTGAAAACTCATCACACGAGTCACAAATGGTCAGAGGGGATAACAATGGGCTGGGACCACTAGTTATCAACCAGCAAGTATGAAGAACTTAAACAAGTAGTGGCACGGTGTGGCTAGCGTGCACAGTGACCAACCAAAGGATGAATACGTCACTAACTATGACGGAAGAAGTCCACAATGTGTGGTCAATATTGACAACTCATAACACGAGTCACAAATGGTCAGAGGGAGAGAAAATGGGTTGGGATCCCTATGCATGGACTAGAAAGGACGAATAACTTCAATAGGTAGTGGCACGGTGTGGCTATTATGCACACCAAACAACCAAACTAGACATATGTCACTGACCATGACAAAAGAATTTCAATATGGGTGGTCAACGTTCACCAACCATAACACGAGTCACAAACGGTCAGAGGGGGAAACAATGGTCCGGGATGATCAGTTCTCAACTAGCAAGTACAACGACATTCAATCAGTAGTAGCACGGTGTGGCTACCATGCACAATGCCCGACCAGAGTAGGCATATGTACTGCCTTTGACCAAAGAAATCCGATATATATGGTCAACATTAACAACTCATAATACGAGTCACAAATAGTCAGAGGGGGAACAATTGTTTGGGAACACCAGGTATCAAATAGCAAGCACAATGACCTTCAGTACGTTTTGGCACGGTGTGGAGACCATCCACGATGACCAACCATATGTCACTGACCATGACCAAAGAATGTCACCATGTGTGGTAAACTTTGACAACTCACTACACGAGTCACAAATGGCGAGAGTTGAAGGTAATGGTTCCTAAAGACTAGTTATCGGATAGCAAGTACAAATACATTCAATATGCAGTGGCAGAGTGTGGTACAATGCACAGTGACCAACCAAAGTATACATATGTAACTGACCATGACCAAAGAATTTCACTTCATGTGGTCAATGTTGACAAACCACAACACGAGTGACAGATATTCAAAGGGGGTAACAATGGTTTGGGAATACTAGCTATCAACTAGAAAGCACAGACACCTTTGATACGTAGTGACACGGCGTGGTAACCACGTACAATGACAAACCAAAGTAGGCATATGTCACTAACCATGACCAACATAATTTCACACTGTGTGGTCAACGTTGAAAACGCATAACACGAGTCACAAATGGTCAGAGTGGGAAACAATGGGTTGGGAACACTAGTTATCAGCTAGCAGGTACAAAGACCTTCAACATGCAGTGGCACGGTGTGGCTAGCGTGCACAGTGACCAACCAAAGGATGCATACGTCACAGACTATGACCGAAGAAGTCCACTATGTGTGGTCAACATTGACAACTCATAACACGAGTCACAAATGGTCAGAGGGAGAGACAATGGTTT